>SRPW01000030.1:0-65524 GCA_018360225.1 Claviceps pusilla | reverse complement strand
TAGTATAAAATTTAATTTAATTCCTACTTCTTTAGTACTAAGGATAATTATATATCTTAATTATAAGCTAAGGTCTTTATTATTTATAAAGATACTATTTATTAAGATATATAAAGCTTTAGCAATAAAATTAAGTAAAATATACCTTAATTTATAGTTATAATACCATATTTACTACTAAATCCTTTTATTTAAATAAATTATATTATATTTATTAGGATTCTATACTTATATAATAATAAAAAGGTTAAATATAGCTTTTAAGTAATAAACTTATAATATATATACTCCTTATACTCTTTATTTAATATATTACTACTTTATAGTTAGCTTATTAAGTTTAATAGCCTTATGCTTCTTACTTAACCCTTTTTAGTAAAGTTTAATATAATTTTTATTAAATTTATATAAGATATATTTATTAAAAATAAAGGGTTTAGTTAGTATTAAGATTTATTTAGATTTTACTATAAAGTTTACTTTTTTTAATTATAATTTCTTTATTCTAAAGAACTTTATATTATTAAAACTATAGGTATTATCTATTTATATACTAACTATATTAATGTATTTAATTATATTAAATACTATTAAGAAATATAGGTTATATATAGAAGTAATTATTATTAGCTTTTTATAGTAATAGTAAAAATAGGTTACGTATTAATATATACTAGCTTTAGTAATACTATAAAAAGGCTTTATAACTTTTATTATAGTATTCTTTAGGTATAAATATATAACTTATATTAGTAATTTAGTAATAATGAAGTAGTTTAGTGTTATTCTTAATTAAATATATACTTATATAATATTTTATAACTTTAAAAAGATATAATCTTTTGCTAAAGAAAGTATTAATATAATAATAAGCTATTAGCTTACTTATTAAATTATTAGGAATTATATTAAAATCTATACCTTTTTTGTACTACTATATAGCTTTATATTATAAGCCTTAATTTTTTATATAGCTTATTTATACCTTTTCTTTTAATTTCCTTTACTATTTTAAAGTAAAAAAAGCATTAATTATTATACTTTTTTTATTAAAGGTAATAAATTTAAAGATATCTCTTACTAATAAAGTATTGATTTCTTTTTAATTAAATACTTTAAATAGTTATCCCTTAGTAGTAATCTTTCTTTACCTATATAAATTGATTTCTAATTCCTAGTTACCTTTTTTTTTAGTAAAGAAACTTATAATACTTAGTTCTTTATTATTTTAGTTAAAATTTTTAGTATAATTTAAAATAAGTAAGTACTTTCTAAGTTTTCTATATCTTTATTATACTAGTTTTCATATCAATTAACCTTGATTTATATTAGTATTCTTTATTTTATTTCCTTTATTTTTATTATTAATTTCTTTTATATTTATAAGCTTTTTTATATTATAATAATATTGCTTTACTACTATTAAGTAGAATTTTATAAATCTATAGAGTAATTTTATAGTATAGGTTTTATAATTAAATAATAGTAACCTATAATAACTATACTAACCTTTTTTTTATATTAAATATAAACTGTTAATTATAGTAGTAATAAGTATAATGAAAGGGTATTTAAACTATTTTATATATTAAAGGTATTAAAGACTTACCTTTATATAAGGCATTACTAAGCTTTATTGATAGCTTTTTATACTATTAAAAGACTTAAAGATAAATTATATAATATTTATAAATATACTTTAAATATAAGTAAAGTTAGTATAAAGCTATTAAGTTTAATAAAGTTATTAATAGCTTTAATAGCTATTTATAGTCTTTAAAAAGGGTTAAGAAAGTCTCCTACCTTATTCTTAATAATATTATATACTTTTTAAAGAGAGGTATAATATCTCTTAACTTTCGTAATACTATAATATACTTTAATAAAAACCTTTTTTATATTAATAGCTATTTTATATATAATATACTAGAATTCTATAGAAGTAAAGTTCTTATTAATATTATAAATAATATTATTTAATAAACCTAAATAAGTATTAATTTAGTATTTCTTTAATATATTTTATATATCTTATACTATTAGGAATAACCCGGAAAAGGGAAAACAAATACTAAAATGCATGCATAATAAAAACAACGTAAAAAGTGTGTATTCTTAATTATCTATATTCTAAGAGCTAAGCTTGCAAAAGTGAGGAAAAAGGTGGTGTTATAGCTACGCATGCGGTCGGCAGTGCAGCTAATTAGACTGTATGCATCGTTATAGCGGACCCACCTAGTCGCCTACACACGCTATACCTAGCATTTTGCCTACACTAAGGTTTTGCTATTAAGAGCAATTCTAAAACTAAAAATTCTCTTTTTTTATAAGGGAAATTACTTAAAAGGTAGCTAAAAAAATAAATAAAAAATTATAGTTAAAGAAAGTATTATTAAGTAAATCCTACTAAGAAAATAAAGAGATATAATTAGTTATAGTAAGGGATTCTATTAGTTATAGTTATTATTATTATTATTACCTTTATATAGCTTATATACACTTTACCTACCCTTTAATCTAAATATTAACTTTATTAGTATTAATAAAGGTTTTTAATGCTTTATTAGGTAAAGCCTTTATTATAGTATTTATAATATTATTATTCCTATTAATCTAGTGAATTTCTATAAGTTTATTGTGTTTATATAATTACTAAAGAGCTATAATATTAATTATTAAATGTTTTTCCTTAGTTATACCTAGCTTTATAAAGTACTTATATAGCAAAAGTAAGTTAATGTAGATTATTATTAGAATTTATAGGAATTTAAGGCATTCTTTAAGGGTATTTAAGGTTATACTAATAGCATAGGCTATATTAGTACCTTACACTATGCTATATAGCTTAGAAGTAAGTATACTCCTTATAACTTTCTTACTTTTTATAAAGCTATATATAATAATATTTCTATAAAGCTTAAATTTAGCACTCTTACTGCTTTTAGTCTTATTACTAATAATAATTATAAAGCCTATTTAAAAGCTTAGATCCTTATTATTTATAAAAAAACTATTAATAAATATATAAAGTGCTACTATTAGTAAATTTATTATAAAATACCTTAAACTATAGTAAGTATTATTAATTTACTATTAAATTCTCTTATTAAGCTTATTTATATTAGTTTAGTTAGGTTCTTAGGCTTAAGCTACTATAGAAAGGTTATAAGCTGCCTTAGGTTAGTATATAGTTAAGATATAGGCTCCTTAAGCATATTCTTTAATATATTATTATTTTATAGTAGGATTATTAGTTTTAATAGTTTTAAGGTTATTACTTTAGCTTTTTAGGTTAATATAACTATACTATTACTATTATTAATTAAGATATAACTATTAAAAATACAGGGACTTTCTAGGGTTAGCTTTTACTTAGGTTTTACTATAAAGCTAGCTTTTTAAAGCTTAACCTCTTTATTATTAAAAAAAGTAAGGTTATTAAGTTTAAGTATATTATTAGTTTATATACTAACTGCTTTAAAGTAGTTAGTATTACCTAAGGTAATAAGAAGGTATAGGTTATAGCTAGATATACTTATTTAGAGCTTTTCTTTATAGTACTTTAAATAGGTTACCTACTAATATATTCTAGCTTCTATAATTCTATATAATAGCTTAATAACTTTTATTATTATACTTTTTAGGTATAAATGCTTAATTTGCTTTAGTAGTTTTATAAGTATTAGCCTATGAAGGTTATTTTATAATTAAATATAGGCCTATATAATATCTCTAAGCTAAAGGAAAATTTTCTTTAGTGCTAGTAAAAGTGCTAATACTATAATTAACCTCTAGCTTACTCTTTAAATTATTAGGAATTATATAAGAATTAGTGTTTTTTTATAGTTACTATGCCTTTAAATTATAAGCCTTAATTTTTTATATAGCTAGTTAGTCCCTTTACTCTTAACTTCCTATACTATATAAAAGTAAAAGAGGCATTAATTTCTTTACTCTTTTTTATTAAAAGTTATAAATTTAAACACACCTCTTGCTAATAGTGCATTAATCTTAGCTAAGTCTAATATCTTAAAGGGTTTACCTTCTATAGTAATTTTACCTTACCTTTTAAGGTTTACTATAAGCTAGGCATTATTCCTTTCCTTTGCTATAATAAAAGCTATAGCAGTAGCTTAATGCCTTAGAGTTACACTCTTTCTATTATTAAATTCCTCCTCTTCCTTCCTTATATACTAATCTTTTTTAACCCCTTCTCCCTTTACCCTTTTATCTTTATTCTTCTCTTCCTCTTTATAGCTAGTAACTTTCTTTATTACTTTTAAGCCCTTCCCTAAAGAAAAGGGTAAATTATGCCTTAAGCTATTAGTATATATACTAAAGCTATTATAGGTAGTAATAATAAATTTACTTAGCACTATTCATCCCTTTAGCACTGCCTCCCCCCTTAAATTTCCCTAATACTATAGCCTTTTTATTATTCTTTTTTTATATACCTTTCTTTTAGTATTAGTTTCTTTTTTTTCCTTTAGTATATTATAAAGGATAGTAGTAAATTTAGCTTTATAAGGAGGTTCCCTTAAGGGGTACACCCCCTTTTTAGTTTAACCCCCCTTTTTTACTTTAGCTAAAGATATTTTAAATTCCCTTTATATTATTAAATTCCTTAGTATATTATCCCTATATTCCTTCTCTTTAGTGCCTTTTTATTTAATAAATCCTTTATAAAAACTAATAAAATCCCCCTTTAAATACCTATTACTATAGAAGGTAGTAAGGGACTGCTTTAGTAGCCTATTAACTATAAAAGTAATAGGGTGCTTCTTTAGTTAGCTCTATAGCCTTTAGCCTATCTTCCTTAGCCCTTTAGCTTATAGGTATAGTGCTATCTCTTTATAGTCTTTAGTATGGGAAAAATGCTTTTTTAAGTATTCTAGACTCTAATAAGGGGGTTAAAGGGTCTCTTTAACCTTTATAGTTACCTTATAATAATTATATAGCTTTTCTTTCTCTTTCTTTATAATATCTAAGGCATAGTTAGGTATTTTAATATATATATAGGGTTTTATAATAATACTATAAAACCTTACTATATTATTAGGCATTTCTACTATATATATTTTACTATTAATATTTAGATGTTTATAGGGGCTATACTAGCTTCCTTTCTTACATTAAATATAGACCTTTAATTATAGCTTTAGTTAATAAGTTAGTATTATATTAGGCCTATTATAGGTGCTAAGGGTATTAGTAACTTACTATCTTATAAAGCACTTTTAGGCTTTATTAATAGCTTTATAAAGAATTATAGCTCTTTTAGTAATTAAGAAGCTTGGGGGTAATTTATTTATTAGGTATAGATATATACTAAATAGAAGTAGGGTAGAAATAAGGCTATTAGGCCTAGTAGAGTTATTAATAGCTTTAATAGCTATCTAAAGGTATTATAAAAGGAAAAGAATATTACTAACCTTACTTTTAATAATATTATATGCTTTTCTTAGTAAGGTATAATACCTCTTAATCTTATTAATACTTTAATAGGCTTTTATAGGCACTTTATCTATATTAATAGCTAGAAGGTATACTAAATACTTAAACTTAGTAAATATAAAATTCTTTCTAGTATTATAAATAACTTAGTTAAGTAGGCTAAGATATATATTAATTTAGTACTCTTTAAAGGCATTTTAGATATTATAAGCCTTTTACTTCTATAGCTTAAGGAATTTAGCTACTTAGAATGCTATTACTATATTAATAATATATAGAATAGGCTAGTTATTAATTTAAAGAATATTAATAAGAATCTTATAGTTAAAGTTAATATTATCCTTAAGGGAAAACTTAAATTAGCTTAGGGCTTTACTATTTATTTAGTAATAGTAGTATTTCTTTATAAGTTTCTAAATTAAGTTAATATAAGCCTCCTTATTAATATATTCTAAGAGCTTTATAAGTGTGATGGATTCGAGCTGGAGGCTCGGATCCTTAGCGTAGCAGGAGAGGAGCATGTGCGGCGACCCACTGTACCCATAGGGCAAACCCTACGAACACACATTGTATATAGAATGGGCATGTAGTAGAGGGGGATAGTAGCCTTTCCTTCCTCCTTATAAATAATAATAACTTTATTAACACTAGATTGCAGTCACTATCTAGGCTAGTCTATAATAATTATTATCTATTATAACATTACCTATAATATTTATTTTTATATAAATAATATAATAGATCCTTAGTATTACAAATAGGTAGCCTAATTAGGTAATATATAGGACTTATACTATCTCTATAAAACTATTGCTTTAATGGCGGCTTAGCTTAAGGAACTACACTACTATATAGCCTTAGTAAACTAGGCATCCTATATAGATGCTCTAATACATACTAACTAGGAACAACCTAAGTGTAAGCTACTCCTAATAAGGAACCCTTATAATAAGAATAAGGCTTTATTCTAGGCTTAGTAAAGCTTTATAGTATATAAGCTAAAGGCTAACTTAGACTTTATTAGTACTAACTATAATAAATAGTTCCTTATCTACTAAAACTTATTGCCTAAGATTTAGGTATAAGTAGCCCTATTCTTTAAGCTTAGTAGTAATTATTAGTATACACTAAGCTATTTTCTTAAGTACCTTAATACTATATTTATAGACTTTTACTAAAAGGAATATATAGTTATAGAGTTAGACTAACTTAAATAACGCTTAGATAAACGGTTTATAGATTTCTTTATTTATTTTAAATAAAAGTTATGCTTTATAGAGGGAAGTATATAGGTAAATGCAGTAAAACTTATAAGACTCTAAGTAGAACTTAATAAGTAAATAAGGGATTACTATATTAGCTATAATATTCCCTACTCTAACTACTATACTATAGTTACGCAATACTATAGTATTACCTTAGATATTAACTTATACTAAATTAAGGAACGCATTAAGGCCTATTGCTACCTCTACACTAAGTATAACTAAAATAGCAATATAGCTATAATAGGTATTAATTCTGCTGGCTTTTTAGGATTAGAATAGGGCTATAAGCCCTTTAGTAAGGATAAGTTAGGCACTAAGTCTAAAGACGCTAAGGGCGTAATCTAAGCAACCTAGGTATTGTAGGATGTTATTAAGCGCTATAAGGCTGCCTACTAGTGCTTATATTATAGCAGTAATGGTTACCTTATCCATAGCTATATATAGCTTCCTACTTATTGCCTAATAAGGGGACTAAATATTTAAGCCCTAAATGCCTTTAATAAAGAAGCGCTAAGTAATAATAATAACTCTAGGTTAAAAAAAGAGAGCCCTACTATATAAGTCTTAGTAGTAGAATATAAGTTAGCAGTATTAGCTTACATTATACCTATAATAGTAATAGCTTAAATATTTATAAGGAGATAGAATGTTATATAAAAAAAGCACTATTCCTCCTTCCCCTTTTATATAATAGTTTTAAGTTTATTAATGCCTAAGTAGATAGTAGTTATAATAGCTATGCTACTATAAGCAAAAGTATAGTTTAGAGGTTAGGCCTTTAATATATTACTTTAGCCTAACTATATACCCTTACTACTACTATAATAGTTACATAACGCAGCTATACTAATGCTTCCTAGCGCCTAAGGATTATGCATTTTATTTAATTTAGCACTAACCTAAATAGATAGTTATTCCCTATAGTAGCCTATATAATTCTAGGCCTTTTATAAAACTATATCCTAAGGGCACCTTAGATAGCCTAGAATAATATTGTATTATATACTACTAGACGCCTCCTTATTATTTATATATAGGGCGACCTTAAGATTCATGCCTTAGATACCTAAGAAATAGCCTTGCTAATAACTACTATTATAGAATTAGTATATATAAAGTTAGTTTACTAGGCACTATAGTTAGGTAAGGTAAGCAGTGTTATATTTACTAGCCTATAGGAGATTAATATTATCCTTATATCTATAATAAACCTAGTTTCCTTAAAAGAAAATAAAGACCTCTTCTCTTTACTAAGTAAACTAGCTAACTTTAAGGATTTATTTTACTAGAAGAACGCTAGCGCCTTACCTTCTTATTATAGGTAGGCTAATTACTATATTTAATTATAATAGAATCCTAATAATAGCTTGCTAGACTTACCTTAGGCACTGCTTTATAATATACCCTAGGACTAGTTACTAGAAATATAGAAATAAATTATAGACCTTATAGATAAGGGCTAGATCTAGGCTTCCTCCTCCTTTATAGTAGCGCCTATACTTTTAGTTAAGAAAGTAGGTAGAGGTTAGCGTTTTTATATAGATTATTAGGTATTAAATAAAATTATAAACTAAGACTATTACTTACTACTACTTATTAAAGAGACTCTATATTCTCTAGCTAGTGCTTAATAGTTTATAAAATTAAATATCTACACTACCTTCCACTGCCTATATATTGCTAAGGGGGATAAGGCTTTAATAGCTTTCTATACACATTTTAGTCTTTTTAAATAGCTTATCTACCCCTTTAGCCTAGCTAGTGCACTTATAACGTTCTAACGCTACATTAACAGAGCATTAGGGGACGCTTTAGGGGCTTATATAATAGCCTACCTTAATAATATCCTTATTTACACTAGTAGCACATATAAGGAGTATATAAATTACACTAAAGAGATCCTTTTATGCCTCTAATAGGCTAGCCTATATTTTAATATTAGTAAGTGTGCCTTTAGTATAACTAAGGTAAAGTATTTAGGATTTATAGTTTAAGCTAGCTATATAGTGTAGCTAGACCTAGCTAAGGTAGCTGCTATCTAGGAGTAGGAGGCGCTAATATAGCTATAAGGTATATATAGCTTTCTAGGCTTTATAAACTTCTATTAGGAGTTTATTACTAACTTTTTAAATCTTATTAGGCCCTTACTTAACCTTACTAAAAAAGGCATCTTATTTATTTAATCCCTAGCTTATTAGACAGCCTTCTAGCGCCTTAAAGATGCGTTCTCTTTAGCCTCTATTTTAGCCTAATAGAATCCTACCTTAAACATAGTAGTTAAGGCTAATGCATTAGGAGAGGCAATTAGGGGTTGCCTTTTATAATATAATATAATAGGTATGCTATAACCTATAGCTTACTACTCTGCCTAACTCATAGCCCCTTAATAGAACTATATAATTTATAATAAGGAATTACTTAGCATTATCTTATGCTTTAAGGCATAGTTTACTAAGCTTTATAGTATCTTTTAGCTATTTATAATTCTTACTAACTATAAAAACTTAGAATACTTTATAAGCCCTTAGGAAATATTAGAATAATAAGCATACTAGGTAGAGACCCTCTCCTTTTTTAATTTTTACCTTTACTACTACCTAGGCTTCTAGGTAGCGCGCCCTAATATACTATTCTACTATAAATAAGATAAATTAAGGGAACCTATAGTAATATATCCTTTACTCTACCTAGTGTTAGTTATATGCCTATTATAGCCACTCTATACCACCCTAGCCTTATTACTAAAGTAAAATTAAACCCTAATTAGCGTTACTATAGCTAACCTATAGGGCTATAACTTTTTTACTAATAACTATCTTTAGAGCCTTTAGAACTAAAGCATTTAGGCTAACTTAATATACTAAGTAAAGGTTAAAGCAATATATTTAAGGCCCTAAAGATTTCCTACTAAGGCAGCTATATATTAGTAGGTTAGTAACTATACAGTTAATGCCTATAAAGCTTTATTATTTTATAGCTACCTTTAGGTCCTATAGTATAAGCCCCTTACTACTATGCTAATCTAACAAACCTATAATTCACTACTATTAGGCCACTTAGGGAAGAATATAACCTTCTAGGCTCTTTATTACAATTACTATTAGGAGGGTATATTAATAAACGTTATATAATATATATATAATTACTATTACTACGGAGCTTATAAGAGCTAGTGCCTTTGTTAGGGCTTTCTATAGCCTATCCCAGCGCTAGATAGGTATTAGTTATAAATATTAGTGGATTTTATAACTAACCTCCTAGCTAACTCTTTAGACACTCTTTAATTTCTTATAGTTATTATAGACTACCTCTCTAAATATATTTAGTTAAAGGCTATAATAAGTATAAGCACTAAAGTATATACTTAACGTTTTCTAGACTGCTAGTAGTGCTTCTATAAATTCCCTTTAAGTATTATCTTAAACTATAGCTTAAACTAAGTAAGTAGTTTTTAGTTAATACTTTACTTCCTTATAAGTACTAAATAGCTCCTCTTTATATTATATTACCCTTAGACTAATAGTAGCACTAAGTATATAAATTAAGAGGTTTAGGCAGTACTATAAATTATAGTCTTTTTTACTTAAATAAATTAGCCTATATATTTAGTAGCTTATTAGCTTGCTTTTAATAACTATAACTTATTAGTTATTAGCCTAAGTGCGCATATAGCCCTTTATAGGTTTAACATTAACCTAATATAGTGTATGCTAGCTTTTATACAAAGCTAGATATCCCCTAAGGGGTAGGTAGTCTAGTTCCTTAAGTATATTAAGCAGGGAATAATGCTAGCTTAAGCTACTATTAACTTTATTTAATAATATTAATAAGAGTCCTTTAACTAATTATATTACCTAATAGAATAGTACTAGCTTAGTAATAAAGTTTAGCTTAGCCTTTAAAATATTTATATACTTTACCTAAGTAAAAAGTTAAACTAAGTTATAGCTAAATATACTATACTTAATATCCCTATCCCTTTAACTATTAAACTAAATATCCTAGGGGGCATTTACTTAGTCTTTTATATTAATTTAATAGAGTATATAGTAAATAATCCCCTCCTTTTTTAGGTCCTACTTAATTCCTAACTAGGCCTTATTTAGCCTTAGGATAATAGTATAAATGCCCCTTATAAGTACTAAGTTAAGTTTATTTTAGCTATAAAAAATACTAAAGAATGCAGTAGCTACTATAATATACTAGTTAAATAGGTTAGTTATATATAGCTAATATAGAAGCTACTTAAGAACCTAGAGAATACTAAGGTATTAGTGTAATTTAAATTATAATAGAGAAATATATATTTTAATAATAGTTCTAGAGAAGCGCATTATAATTCTTAATTAATACTATATAGTATATTATTTAATATAAACTCTAATACTACTAAGCCCTAAATAAGCTCTAATTTAATAATAATAGTTCTATACTTTACTTCTACTTACCCTTAGGTAAAGTAAACTAAGTAGTAGAATTAACCCTTTTTTTCTTCTTTTTCTTTTTCTTATAGTATTTAAATAATATAATTATAAAAGGTAAGCTAAAAGGGGGTAGGGAGGGCAATTCCTAGCTAGTAGAAAATAAGTTAGGCTTTAGTAGCTTAGAACTAAAGAAACCCTTAAGTAGCCTAAATCTATATAATAAAAGTATTAAAAGTGTATTAATAGCAGGTAGTAGTGTATTATTAGTAAGAGAGAGCGTAATAGTAGCAGTAGAAGTTATAGTAATAGTAGGCAGTATAGTAGTAGTAATAAGCAGCATAGTAATAGTAGGAGGGAGCAGCACTTATTATTAAGGTTCTCTAAATAGGAGGCTTAAGGGTAGCTATATAGTAAATAAAGTATCTATAGTAAGGCCTAGTAATATAGAAGGAGGTGGCACTAGTATATATACTTACTCCTTTAGATATAGTAGTAAATAAAACAGTAGGGTAGACTAGTATAACTAAAGATAGGTAAATAAATTGTAATATATAGGCGTTAATTGCTTAACCTAGCGCTATACCTTAGATAACTAGGCGTTAGTGTAGTTAATGCTAGTCTTTAATAAGCAAATAGTAGCTAGATTAATAGTAGGAGTAGGTAAGGAATATATTAGTATTTTATTAGCAGTAGATTAAAATTATTCTAGTAGCTAGGAGGAAGGTATAGGTAAAAAACTAGTAGTAATAGTAAGTATAGTATATTTCTTAATAGCGTATAAGGTAGCAGTAAAATAGTTATATAGCGCCTTAAAAGGCTTATTTAATATAACCTTCTTCCCCTTACTATTAAGGGCATTATAAGTAAGGAAATAAGGCACCTTTATAGCCTTACTATAATAAATAGCTACTATAATTTTATAAGTAAAGCAGTAAAGGGTAGGACTTTAAGCAAATATAGTAGCATTATATATATAAGTTGCCTTTCTCCTTTAACACTCCTTATAGGAGTGCTAGGGGCCTAAGGTATATAAGAATAGTCTATTATTTACTATATATATAAAATAGAATAAACACTAGATATTTAGCTAGTTAAAATTAATAGAGGTAAATAACTTATTCTTAGAGTTGCCTTTAACCTTATAGTAGCCTAAGATATAGTAGCTATTTAGAGGTAAAGGAGGGGGAGGTAGAGCACTAGTAGTAGTAAATATAATCTTACTGCGCTTAGTTTTAATAAAAAAGGGCAGTAGGGATAGAAAAGCTTACTATTTAAATCTAATAAGTAATAATAAGGGATCTCTTATAAGTATTAATAGATAAGCATAAGGATAGTATAGGTATTAATAAAGAATAGGCAGGAAGTAATAGGCATCCATATAGGAGACTTAAGGCATATAAAATACTAATAAAGAGAATAATAGTAGGATTACGTTTATAAGCATAAGGGGAGTGGATTAGAGATTTATAGTTAGTATCTTAGGTATAATTAGCTAGCTAATTTAGGATTTTAAGGATTTCTATTTTAGGTTTATTTTTATTAACCCTAGGCGCTAAAGCATAACTAGCTAGGATAAATAGCTCTACCTAGAGTATTACATTATAGACACTTAAGTATTATTATTATATCCTATTTGCTTATTAACTATCTAATAGCTAGAGGGCAGCGGAGCGGGGGGCTATATAATAGATTTAAGCTAAAGGCTTAGATCCTTAGTGTAGCAGGAGAGGAGCATATGCAGCAACCTACTGTACCTATAGGGCAAACCCTACAAACACACATTGTATATAGAATAGGTATGTAGTAGAGGGGGATAGTAGCCTTTCCTTTCTCCTTATGGATAATAATAACTTCATTGACACTAGATTGCAGTCGCCATCTAGGCTAGTCCATAACAATAAGCCTATTAATAAAGGGATAGCTAAATCTTTAGTAAAGTTAATAAATTTTAGTCTTAAAAAGGTAGAATATAGCAGCTTCTCTAGCTTTAAAAGTTTACTAAGAATATTCTTATTTTCTTAAAATAAAAACTCCCTTTTAGCCTTTAATTAATATATTTTAAAGGTTATTAAGCTTTATACCTATTTTATTTATATTTAATATATAGAATAGGAATAGAGTTAATATATTAAGAATATAGAAAGTAATATTACTAAAGACTATAGAAACCTAGAGAATTCTATAGGAAGTTACTAAGCTAGTACTAAATATAATATTATATAGCTAGGCCTCTTTAATTTAAAGGTAAGGTATTAGTCTAATAAGGGTCTTAACCTAGGTAATTTTAGTAGTTAAAATTCTAGTTATATTAGTATTTAGAAGGATACTATAGAAGACTTCCTTAGTGTATCTCTTTTCTAAGATAAAGTATTAGTAGTTATTAAATATAATAAAAGTTTAGAAGTCCTTACTAGATATTCTATATATAAATGCTTAGTCCTTAAGAATTCTAAATAGGGATATTCTATAATCCTTTAAGGGGTTTTTATTAATATTATTATTAGTTAGTAAGGTTAGAGTAGTTAGGAAAAACTAAGTATATGTAATTTAGGGAGGATTAGCCCTTTACTTATATGTTCTAGATATAAAGAATGTATTTATAGATTCCTATATATAGTCCCTAGTATTATTATTTGTTGAAAATAACAGGGTTATTTACAAGGGATTCCTCACTATTAGTGCTATAATTATAGCGCTAATAGAAGCACTTTATAGGGGGCTTTATAAGCCAGTGCAAGCCAGCAAGCGTGCGCGCACGCGGGCAGCACAACCATGGAATTCCGACCAAAGGTCACGTGTGCGTAGGCTTGTAGCTGCGAGGTCCCTATAAATCCTTACTTTTTAACCTTTTCTGCCTATTCTAATAGCTATATAGTTAGACTAATAGCTATAAGATAGGCCTAGTCTTTAGGTTAGATTTATAAGGTAACTAGTAAAGATATAGAGAAATAGATTAAAGAAGATAACTAAGCTAGCTAATAGCTGCTTAGTTAGGGAAGGTAGCTACTCTATAATATATATTTTTGCTATTTTTCTTAATAAGAAGGAATTTATAAAAAGTCTTAGAACTAGATTCTTTATTACTAAATTCTAGGCTTTCTTTCTATATAAATATCTAAAAATTAGTTTTTTAGTATTATATATTGATTTTTACTAAGTTAACTAATTATAAGCACGTTAGTAGCTAATTTATATAGCTATAAGTCTATTTTTTTATTTTCCTATATAAACAAATTTTATAGAAAATAAAAAGTAGCTTATAAAGCCTAGCTAGCGCCTAGGATCTACTAATAAAGTTAGTAGGTATATAAGGGAAGGAAGTAAAAAAACCCCTTATAGCCGCTAACTGTACAGACCGTCAGAATCACTCTTACCAGCCGCGCACACCTGTAAAGTTAGATATTAGATATAATTTATTAGATATTATTATTGCAAATTCTTTAGCAAATTAAAATAGTGCTAAAAGCAACGCAAAAGCTTCTATATTTTATAAGATATAGTGGACTACAGCTTACTGCAGTGCTCTGCTCTGCAGAGCAGTGGATCTGTACGTGCACGCTCACTAAGCCCACTACCTTAGTAAGCTGTGCTCTATAGCACCCACCTTTATTATTTCTAATATTATTATTATTTATAGAACTTTTATTATTATTATTATCTTCCTTAAAAGGACCTTTAAGGGCCTATAGGAAAGTAATAAATTTCTTATTAGTTAGGGGGTTTTTATGCTTACTGCTTTTCTACTACTTCTTTTTTACCTTTTACTACTTATATTAAGGGTAGTTTATAGATTAGCACCCTTATTTACTATAAATAAAGCATTTTTATAGAAAGGGGGAAGAATATAGAGGTTTTCTATAATTAAAGGCTCTAGATTATAGAGTTACTGTGGCTCTTCTATACCTTCTATCTATAAATAGCGTTTTATTATTTATAAAAAAGGTGTTACCTTCTATTATTTATTATATAGAGGTTATAGCCTTTTTAATATAAAAGCATTTCCTAAGGTTACCTATAACCCCTTTATAAGTTAGTAAGTAACTATAAAGGGTATTATAGTATTTAAAAACACTGCTAATAGAAGTAAGGAGTTATTAATAAAGCTATATATTAACTATAGAAGAGTTAAAGAGACTATAATAAATCTTCTTAAGGTTTTTAATAAGCATATCTAAGTATTATAGCTTAGTCTTATTAGGGTTATTATTAATAATCTTTTAGAGTATTATAGTATTTCACTTAATTTTATAGAAGTATTAGTTACTTTTAGTTTTAAAGTTATTCTTTATATAAGTAGTAAGCTTATTAAAAAAGAGTCTTTTATAGGCTAACTTATTTAAATAGTATATAAAAGCATTCTTTACTAATATAATTAGAAAAGTATAGTTTTAGATTTCTAAAGGGATATTATTATAAATATACCTATTCTAGAAGATATTTACCTTTAGGGTAAGGAAATTATATATTTTCCTAGTGTATTTATTCTCTTTTATATATACCTTCATTAATTCTTTTAGAATTTATTATATTTAGTTATCTAAAATCCTACTAGGATTGTTATTATATAGTGGATTTTAATAGACCTAGTTAGGTAGGTTTTTATAGAAAATTTTAGGGTTCTTTTTAGAAAAGTCCCTTTATTAGCTAAATTAGTTAATTAATATATAAATAGGGAAATTAGGGTTAAGCTAAGGTAGGGGATAAAATTGTTATTAAAGGGGTTTATAAGAGTTATTATTTAGGTTTAAAGGTATTAAGGGAATATAATAACTTATATTTAGGGGAGGATTCTATATAAACTAGTATAGTTAGCTTAGTTATAGGTAAGATTAAGGTATTAAAAGCTTTAAATAATAAGGGAATGTTATGCTAGTCGTACAGAAATCAGGGGCGATTAGGTAGAGCGAATATGATCCGAATTCCCTCTTAGATTAAAGGTAGGACTAGTAGTATTACTAGACTAAGACTTATTCCCCTTTACTTTTTACTTAGAATAATTCCCTATTAAATCCTAAAGAAATATTTCCTATTCCCTAGTACCTTTCTTCCTATAACACGCTATTAATATATAAATATCTAATTTATTCTAATAACTAGTCTTCTCTAATTAGATAATAAATTAAAATAAGGGTATATATAATATTTAGATTAGAATTTCTATATACATTAAATTAGGCATAATAATTATTCCCCCTTTAAGGCAATATTAACCTAATGTTATTATAATTAAATATATATATTAGTTTAGTCCCTTTTTCTAATTTAGGATTATATCTTATTTATATATATTTTTTATTTATTATCTTTTTAATTTAGAATATATATTTCTATTTATTTATATTATTAGTTTAAAACTAGTAATGTTTATTAATTTAATGCGTAATTATAGGTATAATATAGATTATTTAGTTTAGTAGGGAATTTACTTTATAATTTCTTCTTTTACTTATTATACCCTAATCCTTTTATTAAATCTTTTTATTCTAAATATATTTATAGTATTATTTCTTTATATATAATTTATTAATTATATCTAAATTAGCTAAGAAACTATATCTAATGCTATCTTTTAGTATTTAATTATTAAAGAATAGGACTTAGAAAGTCTTAAATATTAAATTAATCTAAGATTTAACTAGTTATTATAGAATTGTAATTAAAATAAAAAAAATTAATCAATTAGATAGAACTAAATTATTAAAAATTTAATTTCCTTAGAGACCTAGAGAACTAGGTATATTAGGTATGTTCTAATTTAAAATAAATTTTAATATTAATTATTTTTGCTTAGTATACTATTTAATTATATTTAATCCTTTATTTAATACTAGTCTTATTAGTTATTCTACCTTAGAATATTAAGTAGAATTATAGCATAATTCTGCTTCTAATACTAGCACTAAAGGGTTAAATTAAGTACTCTTTTCCTTATTTAGTTATTTTTTATAGAGAGATAAAAAAATTAATCTTAATTTAAATAAGGAATTAAGCTCCCTACTTTCTTATACTTATTATTATACTAATAAATATAAGGAAAGTTAACTAAAGAAATTAGTAAAAAAAGCTATAAAGTAAATTTAGCTTAGTAGATTAGTATCTAAATCCTTTAGGATTCTAATTATTTTTATAACCTTAAAAAAAGAAAAGAAGTTATAATTAACTATAACTCCTACTTATTCTTATATATATATTAAGTTAAGTAAATTTATATAGAATTAGGCTAAAGCAGTGCTAGAAAATGCTACTATTACTATTTAAGTTAATAAATATATTTAATATTTTAAAACAATATTTATTGCTTTAAAAACTATAGTAAAAAAGGGGTAGTTTACCTCTTTATTAACTTCTTATAAAGATATTCCTAATAATATAAAATGCTATTATTGCACTTTAACTATATCCTTTTACTATAAAGTAAGTATTAATACTAAAATTAAGGGGAATATGCTAACGATTTGCCTAGATACTAAAAACATTACTAATATACTACAATAATTTTATTAAGGTATATATATTTATAAGCAAATTAATATATTTAGCTAGTGAAGAATTTTTAGTATTTAGAATTAAAATATAGGAGTATTTCTACAACCTTTTTTCGATATTTATATAGTTTATTTTAAACTATTGCTATAAAAATAGGCTCTAATTTTACTAAAAATAGTTAGAGGTAAGGAATAGGATTTTCGTTTCTTTTTTTTTTAAATAAGATAAAATATAATACTAATTTAGTATAGAATCTTAGGAAAATCTTAATAAATACAATACTAAAGTGTCTACTGCCTAAGCCCTTTATAATACTTTATTTATAATACCTAAAAAGCATATAAGTTTTCTATTCCCTTTCTTTTAATTTAGGATAGATCTTTAGCTAATATTAGTATACTAGTTAGCTAAGGATTAAATAGAATTTTAGTGTAATTACATGCTATGCCTTAATAGTAATAATAACTATTATTTAAGGATATACTAAACAATAGTCTTAATTTTTATTAATTCTATAGCTATATTAAATAAGGAAATAAAGGATATTAATCTCTCTATAATTTTTAAAGGAATTTTTACTAAAACTTTAAAGGATTAAAAAATTAGGTATTAAATTTTATATAATTAAAATAATAATAGATAGATATTTTATTATAATTATCTTTTTCTTTCTCTTTTTTTTATAAGAAATAGGAATAAATTCTATAGAAAGAATATAACATAAATGCTTAGTAAATGTAAATAGTAGTTATTTTTTATAAGGATTTTCTAAGGTTATTTTAAAGGATATTTACGCAGTCTACTGCGTTTTTAGGGTCTCTTATAAATCCTATTTCTTTTAGATTTAAATAAAGATATATAGTATTTATTTACTAAGTAGTTTACATTCTATAGTGTATTAGTATTTAGCTACTAATTATATTTAAATAGCTATTCTTTCTATTTAACTAAGTAATATAATTCCCCTTAGAGAAAATAGTGTAATTTAATATAATTAACTTTCTATTCCTTAGAGTTATTATTTAAATTAGGGATAGGTAGGATTTATTCTTCTTCTTTATTCCTAAAGGTCTATTTTTTAAGTAAACTAATATAGAATATATTATATATTTAGAATAATTAGTTTAGCAGTGCTAATTAGTCTACTTATTTCCTAATTTTATTTAAAATCTAAAATAGCCTAATAAATTTAGAAAGTAGTTTCAGTTTTCCTTGCTTAAATTATAGGTTTTTTATACTTAATAGTATAAAATCCCCCCTTTTAAAGGTTATTTTTTAGTGTTTCTAATTATAATACTTAGTTTATAATTTATTAATTTATATTTAATATATTACTAATCTACTTTTTAATATATTTAGTTTTTATACTTACTTTTTAGCTTTAGGTACTTTCTCTTATAATGAATTATCCTTAATTATATAGAACTTAGAATTATAACTAAATAAAGCTATATTTAGTAAGGTATTAGTAGTTATATTTTTAGAATTATTATATATAAATTAGGTATATTTAAGTAGTAATAGCTATATATATTCTAATTTAATAATAAATATATATAAGTAATATTCTAATATTTAGTTTATTCTTTCTATTTATTTATCTATTTAAGGGTAAAAAGCTATTAATAATTAGCGCATTACCTTAAAAGTAAAGTATAATTCTAACTAAAATTAACTAGTAAAAACACTACCTTAGTTAGATATAATACTATTTAATGCGCTAAAGACTAGCTTAATCTTATTATAGAATAATTTAGTAAGTTTAATAGTAGTAATTAAATATAATACTAGAAGGAATATAATTTATTTAGTATATCTATCTATAATAATAAGAATAGAATTAATAAGTTGTTTTTTTTAGATTATTTTTAGTAAACCTATAATAAAATCTATAGAGATTTTTATTTAAAGTCTATTAGGAATTAGTAAATTTTCTAATTATCTATATAGCTTATACTATTTTACTATAACTCTTTAGTAAATAGTATAGAATTTAATATAATCTTTAATATTTAGATATAAATTTATCTAGAAGAATTTCTATTTAAGGAGTTCTACTGTTCTTTTTACACTAAAATGTCCTACTAATAAATTATTATAGTATATTTAGAAAAAAACTAATTTAAATACTTTTAAATTTAGAATAAATACTTAATTTTAATGTTTTAAGATTCTATTCTTATCTATAAACTATTATAAATCTTAGTAGCTATAGACTTACTTTAGCTAGTCTTAGGTCTATATAACTAAATTTTAAGCTCTTTTAATTAAATTTAGTAATAATTCTAAGTTACTTAAATTATAAGGAGATTCTATCCCTTTTAATAATTTAACCTTAATTAAGTTAGGATAAGGTAGCGATTCTATATCCTCTACTAGGCTCTTACTATAAAGAGCATTAATTTTTATATAGATTTTTATTTTTATAGATTTTAATATAATAATAATATTAAGTTATACTACCTTAGTATATAATTCTAATATTAATTCATAAGTGTTTCCTATTTTTTATATTATATAATTTAGCTATTATAAAGAAGTATTAGTAAGATTATTATTATTATTATTATTACACTAGTCAGGCTTGTGAGCCCAATACTAGTACCTCCGCTACTTAAACTATATAGGAAAAACCCTAGTATAGGGAGGAAAACCTATATACAACCTTTTTCTGTGTTCTACAGCAGAGCTATAGTAGCTCTACGCTAGTTCTAATTATAAGAAGTGGTGCGCTGCTAGCTAAACTTAACTAGCATTATAGGAGAGTATATAGTGTAAAATAGGAATTAGACTAGGTTAGTAAAGGCATAGTAATAATATAGATTGCCTATAGGGGTAGTTTATAAGTTATAGTAAGTTACCTTAAGTGCTTAGCCTATTTTCTATACTAGTCCCTAGTTAATTCCCTTAGGTTACTGCCTTTTTACTTAAAACCTTCCTTTAGCTTTTATACCTTTATAGCATTAGCTATACTAGCTAGTAGCTAGCTATTATTAAACTAACTATTAGCTATCTATTAGTTATATAATAAAAAGAAAAAGAAACATTATATTTACTCTTTTCTCCTTATTTCTAAGCTCTTTCTTTCTTTCTTCCTTCTTTATCTATTGCTTTTATTATAAGTATACCCCTATTCCTATTTTTATAGTAGTGCTACCCTATTACTACCTTAAACTAACTATAGTATTATTAAAGATACTGCCTACTTTTATAATAAAATTAATTATTACACTTAGGGTAAGTATTAGTTTCTTTTTAATGCACTACTACTATTAACTCTTATATAGCTAGGCTAATTATAAGCCTAGCCCTATAAAGCTTGCTTAATATAAGCTAAAAATATTAAAAAATAGTGCTATAGCACTAAAGGTTAGTGCCCCTTTCTAACCTATACTGCTTCTATTACTAAGTTAAGTAAGTACTAATAGTATATACTTTAAGTATATAAAAGCAAAAAAGACTTATCTAGGCATAAGTGTTATATCCTTTATCTATATTAATAGCTAAGTAGTAGCTAATTAGTTCTATAGCTAAATTTAAATATTATATTATACTAGGAGGCTATTAAATAAGTTATAAATATATAGGATCTCTATACCTTTAGGGAGTCTGTTAATATAAGTATAAGGCAGCTAAGATATAGTTTTGCTATAATATTAATATAATACTAATATATAGCTAGGTTATAAAGTATAATACTACTTAGAAAAAGGTAGTTTAACTTATAAAGTAGGCAGGCTTATTTACTAATATAATAATATAGGTTAGTAGCAGTGCTGCAGTAGCCTTAGCCTTAACCTTAGTTAAGGGTAAGCTACTACTATAAACCTACTGTATTACTAATACACTAAAGGAATTAAATAATATTCTATAGAATAGGCTTACTATAGTTACTATATAAGGCTATATAAAGGAGGTAGTAAAGGAGGAGGAGGAGGGGGAGGGGGTAGAGGAGAAGAGGGGGGAGCTAGGGGCTAAGGGGGTATAGGTCTAGAGCTAGCGTAGGCGCATTACGCCTATATTCTATTATCTTAGCTACTATGTTTGTTTTTCTTTAAATATAAGTTATATATCCTAATAATCTATACTAGCTGTAATATCTACATAGCTTCCCACTGCCTCTATACCTATGCTGCACTAGGTGCTATATAGTATTATATTTTTAATATCCTTAGTCTATTAATTTTATAAGCTTTTTATAAGCTAAAACTAAGGGATATACTCTATTAAAATAAACTACTTAGTAAGAGTAGTTACTAGCTTATTATTTTCTAAAGCCTCCCTAACTTTACACTAGTTTTATATTAGGTATATGCTTATATTAATAAAGTAGAGATAGTTAAAATTTTTATAAAATAGTAAAATATAGTAGTAGTTTTTATTATTAGCTTAGTAGCTATATATTAGTAATTCTACCTTAGAAATGCATTAGCTAAAGAGGAAAGCGTTAAGTTTAATTTATTTTATATATATTTATATAAGCGCTATAGATTTATACTTAGTTAGGCCTAAGTAAAGGTAAATAACTTTAGTAGTAAAAGTAAAGCTAGGGTTAAGCTTTACTACTATATAATTAATATTAGTCTAGTGTACCTATATAGTAGCTTACTTTTAATACTAATAGTCCTTCTATTCTAAGGCAAGCGCTTTAGTTAGAGAGGGCTTTAATAAGTAATTATAGAATTAGTTTAGGAATAGTATATAGTTTAGGTAGTTATTTAGGTATAGTAGGTAGCTACGCCTTTAGTGTATTAGTCTATATCTAAGTTAAGCTACTATTATAGCATAAGTGCTATAGATATACTTAGCTATTTTATTAGCTTCTATTTATTAGTAAAAGTAAAGTAAATAGTAGTTAAGGTAGAGGTTAATTAGGGCTATAGCTACCTTAGTTTTAACTAGGGCATATAGTATTGCCTTAAATACACTAATTACTATTTTTAAGTATTTAGTTTATTTAGAAATAAATACCTTAGCTATATCCCTTACTTTACTACTAACTTTAGTTAAGGTATAGTATAATCCTATACTATATATAATTATACTTTAAATAACCTATATATATAAGAGTTATATATTATATAATAAGTATCCCTAGGTTAAAGCTACTAGTAATATAAGTATAAGCCACTACTATATTAGTTTTAACTTAACCTAACTTTAGTATGCTTTTTAGTAAAGCTTATAATAAACCTATACCCTAAGAAAGTAGGTAGACTAAATTAGTTATACTATATTAGTGTTAAGTTAGACTAGTAATGTAATTATAGTATATTGCTTAGTAAAGTATATAAGTTTGCTTTTCCTTAAATTAAACTTAAAACCTAATTCTTAGGACTAGTTTTAGTAAATTGCCTAGGTAGCCTTAAGGTAATTCTATATCTTCTCTACTATACGCCTATATATAAGTATATTTATATTATTAAAGAAGCTTATAATAAGCATAAAATATACTACTTAAAGCTTAGTATATAAGAGGGTAATATAGAGTAGGAAGAGAATAGGAGAGATTAGAAACCCCTATAGTATATTTATAGTTATAAGTAAGGGGCTTATAGATTTACTATTAAAATAAAGGTTAGTAGTGTATTTAGCAATAAAGGAGTAAGTCTACGCTACTATCTATATAGGGATTTTAGTAGCTATAAGGGTATAAGTTAGTCTTTTATAGTAAATAGTATTAAAGGCTATTAATATATTTAGTTAGAGTAGCAATGTAATACTGCTATAGTGCTATGCTATACGCACTAATTCTACTAAAATACTTAGTATAACCTCTATTAACCTATCCGCTCTATTGCTTATTTATAGGTTAGGCAGTATGCTATTTAATTTAGCTATAAGGGTAAGCTAACTTACTATTACTACCTTTAATACTTTACTAATAATATTAAGAAGTAATATAAGGCACTAGGCCCTTACTCTTTACTACTCTATTAGGGTCTTACCTAGCTTATAAAAAATAATAACTTTTACTTATTAAAATAAAGCTAGGTAGTAGCTAATATAGTAGTATATATTAAGTAAGTAGGTAAGGGTTTTAGCTAATAGCTTACTATATACTTTAAGGTATTTAGCTAGAAGTTTATCTAGTCCTAGTGCTTTTTAGCTAGCTATACTTTTAATAATACTATAGATTTTATTAATATTAAAGTAGTTTTTTAATAGGAATATTATAGTATTAAGGTAGTTATTAAAATTCTTTAGTATATTATTAAGTTAGGCTTAGGAGGAAGGGAAGAAATAGTTAGTTAGTATAGCTACTTTCTTTTAGTGTAACTTAATAGTTATAGCGTTTATACTCTTACCTTAAATAAGAGTAGGGATTTACTACTACTTTAATAGTAGTCTACTATAAAGCTATGCCTAGCGTTTAAGTTTTTATAGGTTTTTTTTATAGGTAGTAGCTGCTTTAATAGTAAAGCGCTAGGTATTATACCTTTTATTACTAATAATTTAATACTATATCTAGGCTATATTAGCAGTAAGTTATTAGTTCTCCTTAGTATAGAACATTTGCTATTATTATAATACTTTCTTAGCATTTTAAGTAGCTTTTTTAATATAGTAGTTTTACTATAGGTTTAGCTTAGGACTGCCTTAAAGTTCCCTTAAAACTACTAAGTTTATAATAGATTAAAGCTTAGCTATTATTTATTCTATATAGCTATTAATTTCTATAGGTATTTAGAGTAAGGGTTTAGTAAGGTTATAGTAGAACTATGTTGCTACCTTAGCTATTATAAGGTTATTTTCTATATATAATTATTTAAAATAAAGTAGGTAGTTACTATATAGCCTTAGGCTAGTGTTAATGTAGATAAGCTATAGGATATAGTTAGATCTAGTAAGGTTTAATCCCTCTATAAATTTAGCTTTTATATTATAGGTAACTTAGGTATAGTTAATAATACTATCCCTTTTACTCTATATTCTCTAAGTTACTTTACCCTATAGTGTTATAAGTCTAAGCTACTACTACATTACTAGTGTAAGAAGTATATTACTCTTTATTAAGGTTTAGCTATAATAGTTTTAAAGTAAGTAGTGTTAGTTAAAGTCTCTTATAAAAACGCTATAGTTTAAAGGTAAGGCTACTATAAAGTTAAGGAGGGGTAATATTTAATTAGGTTTATAAGTTAGGGAATATATTAAGTAGATATAGTATTCTACTAATATTATTAAGTACTAGTCCTTGCCTATATGTATTAACTATGCCTTAGGCCTATGCTAGTAATTTATATAAATTATAGTATAGCTACCCTAAGCAGTAAGTTAGAAGTAGCTAAGGCTAGGGTTAGGTAGTCTGTTATTTATAGTTCCTAGCTCCTATATTACTATTATATTAGTTTTAAGTTAGGACTTTAGCGCTAGATATATAAGGTAGGTTTTTTTCTATATATTTTAGTATATAACCTTTATTATATACTTTATATAGTGTGTTAGGTTAGGCTTAGCTTATTTAGTACTATAGTAGCTATAGGTTATTAACTTAAAAAGGCCTTTATAATAGCTTATAAGCGCTATATTAATTCTAGTCTAGTATTAGGGAGGTAGGTATATAGTTTACTAACTTACTTCCTTAGTAAAGCCTTTTATAATAGTAGGTTACTTATATCTTTCCTTTAGCTATAGCTAGATACCTTTATTTAATTATCTTTCTTTAGTAAAGAAGGTTTAGCAAAGGCTAGGGGCTATGCTAGGTATATAGTGTATATATAGTTTTATTATTTATTTATAATATTATATATATAAAACTATATAGGGTAAGGTCTTAAGCAGTTAATATAGAGTTCCTATATAGCTTCTAATAGCGCTAAGTATAATTATTTACCCTCCTTATACTAACTAAATATATAGCAGCTATACCTTAAGGGCAATGTATAGTGTATAGCTATATAGCTAAATTTAAAGTACCTAAAGCATTATTAGGGATAGATAGTATTATTATAAGGCTTAGCTTTAAATATCTTAGCTTTATAAATAATTCTAGTATAATATAGCCTATTTACTATATTAACTTTATTAATAGTAATAATTAAGGGGGATTAGGTTATAATACTATATAGCTTCTATATTATAATCTTTACTAAACCCTACCTATTAGCTATAATTATATTTTAAAGGATATTATTTTTCTTTTAGTTCTATATATAGTATATAGAAAAGCCCTTAATAATAATACTAAATATTTATTAGTTTAGCATTGCTTTTAGACTAAAAGCAGTGCTAACTTAAGCTATATTATTAGTATAAGGCTTTATTATATTTTAGAATATAATTATAGTATTGCTACTATAGAGGCAATACACTACTATAGTAGTATTAGTATTAGTGGCTTAGTTAATAGTAGTAATAGTTTCTTTAAGTAAGTAGTTTTATATAGCTTTAGCTATTATACTGCCTTTAATAATAGTTTTATAGTAAATATAAGGTAGTACTACTACTATTATAGCCTAAATTTATTAAATAAGTAGTTAGGTAATGCCTTTAGTAGTAATACTAGCTTAGCTTAAGGCTATTATATTCCTAGTGCTAATAGCTTTTTTTATTACTTATTTAATAACTTCTTCTAAGTTTTTAACTATAATAGGCTTATTAAGTAATAATAAAGTTAATTTTATTAATGCTTTAGTGTGGGTTTAAGGCATAAGAAGGCTATATTAGGTATACATTAAGGCTATATTATTAACTTAAAGGATAATATTCTATATACTCTCTAGTACTATAGCTAGTATAAGTTTAGCTATTTTATTATATTTAATAGTTAGGTAGTTTAGTATTTACTTATATATAAGTAATAGTATAGGAGTAACTTAAGGTACTATTAATATAAAGCTACCCTATCCTATAAGTAAGTAGTAGTAGCTTTATATAAGGCTATAATTCCTACTATTAATATTTATTAGCATTACCTTATTTACTATACCTATACTTTAATACTAATACGCTATTAGAGATAGGGTAAAATAAATATAGTAATTCTTTTTCTACACTTTTTAAGAGGTTTAGAGTCGGTTCTACGTCGCTACTGCGGTGCAGGCGAATTCGCGAAAAGTTTTTTTTATATTAGTAAGATTAGTTATTCCCTTTTAGTATTAAATAATAAAATTATAAGAAGTAAGGAAAATATACTAGTAAAATTACTAATTATTTAATTTAAAGGTTTTTATAAAGGATTAGAGGTTAAAATAGTTAGTTAATACTTTAATTTTTATAGGTGCTCCCTTTATATAATATCTTTAATAATAAAATAATTTAATAATAGCTAATATTTCTTAGTTTAGTATACTATATTAAGTTTTAGCTAGTTATAGTTTTTAAGACTAAAATACTACTAGGTAGTAATTACCTACTAAATTTAATTATAATAAAATACTAGTAATAGTAAATTTTAATATATTTATTTTAATTTAGATAGGAAGTTTAGAATTAATATAAAATAGTAAAGAAGCTTAAGTAAAAGTATTTTTAAGGGTTTAGTATATATACTATTCCTCTTCCCTTAATTGTATAAATCCTAGTTTTTTCCTATTTTAGCTTCCTTTTAAGAGAGTAGTTAATAGAGATATAATAATAGAATATTTATAAATAAATTATTAATAAAAAAAAAAATTATAAAATCCTAAAAAGACTTAGATATCCTAATAGGTCTTAGGTTTAGGCTAATAAGTAATAGTTTTAACTTATTTTAGGTTTATTTAAACTTCTTTACTAGTAAGAATAAAACCTAAGAATTTAACTAATTACTAATAGAATTTATATTTATTTAAATATATAAATAAATCTATAGTTTTAAGTTAGTCTAGAACTTACTTTAAATGCCTAGTATATTCTTTATAAGTTTTTAAGAAGATTAAAATATTATCTAAATAGACAATATATATAGTATTATTAAGACCTTAAAGGGCTTAATTAATATAGTATTAGAAAGTAGTAGGTGTATTAGTTAATGTTAAGGGTATAACTAAATATTTATAATGCCTATAATAGGTATAAAAAGTAGTTTTTTATTTATCTCCTTAAGCGATTTAGATATAATAATATACTTTTTTAATATTAAGCTTTAAAAACTATTTAGTGCTTAAAATATAGTTTAAAATTTTTAATATAAGTAGTAATAAATAGTAATTCTTAATAGTAATATTATTTAGTTTATAATAATTTATATATAATTGTAATAAACTATTCTTTTTTAGTATAAATAAAATTAGTATACTAGTAGGACTTTTAGAGGCTTAAATATAATTAAGTTCTAAGTTTTTATTAAAATAAGCTTATAATGCTTTAAGTTTAGCTAGGGATAATAGGTAAATAGGTCTATATAGTAGAGATTTTCTTAGTTTAAGATTAATAGTATAATTTATATTTTAATAAATAAGTAAATTTTTTACTAATTTAGTTTAAAATACCTATTTATAATCTTTAAGTTCCTTAGGGATTATAAATAAGGTTTAAATATTATTATTTTCTAGTTTAAATAGTAAAGGTTCTTAATTTATAACTAAGGTATATATATAAGGTAATTAAACTACTTCCCTATAAAAATATTTAGTGTTTAATAATATTAATTTATTAGGGTTTAAATTAAACTACTATATATATATAGTTAGTTAAAGGAATATATCTGAATCTTTTAATATAGGTATTCCTAGTAAAACTATATCTTCTTATAATTTAATTCCTATATAATACTAAGTAATAGTTTATTGTATTTTATATAAATTAACTAAGTATAAAGGCAAAGCTTATATATTAAAACTAGAAATAGGTTAGTTATTAGTAGCTATAATTAAAATAGAAGTACTTTAGATTCTTTTTAACCCTTATTTCTTTATTAATATAAGGCTAATAATATTAGCTTTAGTATAGGTGTCTAGGTTTATATATATTACTTTTAATTCTTTACTCTATAGAGTAGTATTTATCTTAAAATATAATAATACCCTTAGAGAGTAGTTAGTTAAGCATTAAGTATTATACTTAACCTCTTTCCTTTTCCTTTATTATTTTTCTTTTTTAAATTTTCTTTCTTTATTTTAATACTAGTAACTTTAATAGAATTAGGTCTTTTTAAATATTAGAGTTTAATATATCCCTCTTTACTATACCTATAATAGGTAACTTTTTAATTATTATTTTAGTAGGATTTCTAATTATTTTTAATAAATTTATTTTAAGAAGTAGCAGCCTTTTTTAAATCCTATTTTTTCCTAAAATAACTAATTTAAGGTTTTTTTAAATTAAAATTACCTAAAAATATAGATTTAGCTCCTCTTTTTTGTTAATTTCTAAATTTAAGGGCTTTTTAATATTAGGTAGCTAATTCTATAACTTCTTCTTAGGTCTTTAGAATTTTTAAAGTAAGTATTTTAATATAATAATAAAGGGATTCTTTTAGTTTTATAAAGAATTATATAGCCTTTTATTACTTATTTTCTCTAGGGAAATGCTTCTTAAGTAAGTTTAAATAAATATAAAAATCTCTTAGAGATTATCCCTCTCTTTATTTAGTAAATTCTAGTTATTATACTAATCTAACCTCTCTATTCCTAGAATCCTTAATTAAGGTTAAGGTTTATTTTAGGAATCCTTTTTAATTATTTTTTTATAAATTCTTTTTCTCTAGATCTTCTTTTATAAATCAGTCCTAATACAAGTAGTAATTAAGTTTTATATAGTTATAAGTAAGAATAATCTTCTAATAATCTTATTAATACTGTTTTAGTGCGCTATTAATAGCTTAATAGAAGTTATTAATTTAATCTTCCTGCTTTTATAGAGTAGTATTTAGTTCTAATTTAATAATATTACTAACTTACACCTCTTTATTACTATTAAAGTGTAAATTATTTAATAAATAATAAGGATAGTAGAAATAATATTTAGTTTCTAATTAATTTAATAAAGTGTTCTTTAATTTCTATTTATATATATATAAACATTAAATCTTCTCTAATGTAATGGATTCGAGCTAGATGCTTGGATCCTTATTAGAGGTATTATAGGGACAGAGAGGGGGAGTGTTATGTGCTATTAGGGCTAGCTCTACCTATAAGTCTATATCTAGTAGGAGGTAGGAGGTCTACGTTAAGACTCCTTTTTAATGCCCTTATAGTTAATAATACTATTATTAATACTAGAATATAGACACCTTTTAGGCTAGTTTATAATAATTATTAACTATTATTATATAATTTATAATAACTGCGTTTATATAAATAATATAATAAACTTTTAATATTATAAATAGTTTACCTAATTAGGTAATATATAGAACTTATACTACCTTTATAAAACTATTTTTATAATAGTAGCTTAGCTTAAGAAACTATACTACTAAGTAGCTATAGTAAATTAAGCTATCTCTATAGAGAACTTAATAAACTTTAACTAAGTATAACCCTATTATAAACTACTCCCTATAAAGAACCCTTATAATAGTAATAAGGACTTTTTTTAAGCTTAATAAAGCCTTATAGTATATAAGCTAGAAGCTAACTCTAATTTTATTAGTATTAATTATAATAAGTAGTTTTTTATTTATTAAAACTTATTACTTAAGATTTAAATATATATTATACTATTTTTTAAATTAAGTAATAAATATTAGTATATTTCTAGCTACTTCTTTAAATACCTTAATATAATATTTATAAACCTATATTAAAAGAAATATACTATTTTAAAGCTTAATTAAATAAAATAATGCTTAAATAAATAGTTTATAAACTTCTTTATTTACTTTAAATAAAAGCTTTACTTTATAAGTAGTAGTATATAAGTAAATATAATAAAGCTTATAAGGCTTTATATAGGTTTTAATAAGTAAATAAGGGATTACTATATAAGCTATAATATTCCCTACTTAGACTACTTAGTAGTAGTTATATAGTATTATAGTATTATATTAAATATTAACTTATATTAAATTAAGGAATAGGTTAAGGCTTAGTAATAATAATGCCTAGGCTATAACCTTAATAGTAATATAGCTATAATAAGTATTAATACTACTTGTTTTTTAAAGCCTTAGGGCTAATATATAGGCATTATTACTATATTAAATACTATATATGCTATTTAGGTATTAAAGAAAGTAGTTTAGTGCTAATAAGAGGTAGGCTAATATTTATACTATAGTAAGAAGGGTTATTAAATTATAGAATACTTTTAGCTACCTACTTACTTACTTTATATAGTAGGCTTAGCTACTTTTATCTATATACTTTATATCTTTATTAAGAAGTTAACTATACTTAAAAAGGATTTTAAGGTAAGAAAAGATAAGCTTACTACCTAAGTTTTAATAAAGAGAGTTATTATAGTATATAGAATATAAAGTATTTATACTTAAGGTATAAACTAAAGGTTTATAAAAAAATAAAAAAAATAATAAAAAAAGCACTATTTATTTTTCTACTTTTTTATAATAAAACTAAGTTTATTAGTATTTAAATAAATAGTAAATATAATACTTTTACTACTATAAATAAAAAAATAGCTTAAGTACTTAGCTTTTAGAGATTCTAACTTTACTATCTATATACCTTTATTATAGCTACTTATACTATACTATTCTACTATAGTAACTTTAGTATATACCTTTATATTACCTATTTAGTTTATTTTAAGGCTAACTTAAAAAGCTAAATATTCCTAGTAGTAATCTATATTATCCTAAGCCTCTTTTATAACTATATTTTAGGGGTACCTTAGCTTACTTATAATTATATTACACTATATATAAACTAGCGCTTATTAGTTATTAGTTTATAGCTAGGCCTTATAATATATATATTTAAAGTATACTAGGTTAAAACACCTATACTTACGATTTTAGGGTTAGTCTATACTAGTTTTACTAGAAAAGCTACTAAATTAAATACTTTAATTTACCTTATTACTACTAGCTTATAAGAGATAAATTAAGCTTTAATATCTTTATTAAGGCCCCTAGTTCTAAACTAAAAGAATATATATATCTAGCTCCCTACTAAGTTATATAATTTTAAAGACCTATTTTATAAGGAGAAAGTAAATGCCTTACCCCCTTATAAAGGTTATATAAATTATTATATTTATCTTTATAAGGATAAAGATAGGCTTATACTACCCCTTCCCTAGGCTCCCTTATATAATATACCTTATAATTAGCTTCTTAAAATTTAAAAGTAAATAGTAGACTTAATAAATAAGGGTTAAATATATATCTTTTCCTTATTAATAGTAGCTTTAGTTTTATTAATAAAGAAGGTAGATAAGGGTTAGTGTTTTTATATAAACTACTATACTTTAAATATTATTATAAATTAGAATTACTACTTACTACCCTTAATTAAAAAAATACTATAATCTCTAGCTAAAGCCAAGTAGTTTATAAAGCTCAATATCTACTTAGCTTTTTATTATCTATAAATAGTAAAAGGTAATAAACACTTTATAGCTTTTTATACTTAGTTTAAGCTTTTTAAGTAGCTTATATACCCCTTTAGTTTTATTAGTGCGCTAGCTAGCTTTTAGCGTTATATTAATAGTATGCTTAGTAATATACTTAGTATATATACTATAGCTTACCTTAATAATATTCTTATTTACTCTAGGGGTTCCTATAAGGAATATATAAAGCTAACCTAAGAGATTCTCTTATAGCTCTAATAGGTAGGCTTATATTTTAATATAAAAAAGTATACCTTTTATATATAGAAAGTTAAGTACTTAGGGTTTATTATATATATAAGCTAGGCAGTATACCTAACCTAGCTAAGGTAAAGGCTATTATAGATTAAAAGCCTCTTACTTAGGTATATAAAGTGTATAGTTTCTTAGGCTTTATAAACTTTTATTAAGAATTTATACTAAACTTTATAAATCTAATAAACTCTCTCCTTATACTTATAAAGAAGGGGGTCCCTTTTACTTAGTTTAATAAATATAAGGTAGCATTCTAATGCCTTAAGAATGCTTTTATTTTATATTCTATTTTAGTATAATAGAACCCTAATAAAGATATAGTATTAGAGTTTAATACTTATAAAGAGGCATTAGGTAGCTGCTTTTTCTAATATAATTTAGCTAGGGTTTTACACTTTATTATATATTATTCTATATATTTATTACTAGTAGAGTGGAACTATATTATTTATAATAAAGAGCTACTAAGTATTATTTCTTATCTAAAAGTATAGTTAGTAAAACTATATAATATAGCTAAGCCTTTTACTATTTTTATAAACTATAAGAACCTTAAGTATTTTACTAGCCTATATAAAATATTTAAAAAGTAAGCTTAATAGGTAGAGTTCCTCTCCCTTTTTTATTATTACCCTTACTATTAACCTAGTTCTTAAGTAGGGTAACCTAACGCCCTTTTACGCTATAAATAAAATAAGTCCTTATCCTTAAAGCAGCTATAGTAACTACTATAGCCTATTACTATAGCCTATTTATCTACCCTAATAGAAATATAATAAAATAGTAAAAAGTATTTAAATAATTCCTTACTAAACCACTCTTTAAAGCTTTTTTAAAGTAATATTTACTTTACTAATATATACCTTTAAGAGCTTTAGAACTAAGCTATATAAGTAAATAAATTATATAATATTAAGATTACTATACTATATTAGGGAATATACTACTTCCCTCTAAAGGCTAAGATATAATAATAGATTAGTAACTATACCCTTAATATATATAGTGTATTACTATTCTAGGGCTAATTATAGGCACCTAAGTATAAGCTACTTATTATAATACTAATTTAATAGGTTTATAACTTTTTTATATTAAAATACCCTAAGAAGAATACTATATTTTAAGCTTTTTACTATAACTATTCTTAGGAGGGTATATTTATAGATATTATATATTATATATAAAACTATTATTACTATACTAGGTAGAAGAGTTAAAGGCTAAAATAAAGCCTTTTATACTTAATCCTAGCCTCTAACTATTATTAGTCCTAAATCTTTATAAATTTTATAACTAAACTGCCTATAATTAATAAAGACTCTCTATATTACCTTATAGTAATTATAAATTACCTATTTAAGTATATATAGTTAGAGCTAATATAAGGTATAAATACTAAGATATATATAGATTAGTTCTTATATTACTAATAATACTTCTATAGGTTCTTATATAGTATTATCTTTAACTATAGCTTAAATTAAGTTAATACCTTTTAGTCCTCTCTATATACCTTAACTAATATTTAGTATCTTCTCTTTACTTTTTATTACCCTTAAATAAATAGTAGTATAAAATATATAAATTAAAAAGTATAGGTAGTTTTTAAGGTTATAATTATATTTTTTTAAATAAACTAGCTAAAGTATATAGTAGCTTACTAACTAGTATTAAATAACTATACCTTTATTATTATATAGGTAAGCGCTAATCTAGCCTTATATAGGTATAATATAAACTTAGTTTAGTATACACTACCTTTAGCTAGAACCTAAATATCTTCTAAGGGGTAGGTAGTATAGTTTCTAAAATATATTTAAGAGAGTACTTAACTCACTTAAGCTATAATTAACTTTACTTAATAATACTAATAGGAGGCTATAAACTACTTATAATACTTAGCTAAGAAGTATTATATTAAAAATAAAGTCTAGCTTAGCCTATAGAATATTTATACTAAATAGCTAAGTAAGAAACTTAATTAGGTAATAGTAAAATATACTATACTAAAGGTCCCTATACTACTAATAGTCTACTTAAATATCCTAGGAAGTATATACCCTATCTTTTATATAAACCTAGTAAAAAAGGTAGTAAATAACCTACTTCCCTTTTAGGTTCTATAAAATAGCTATATTAGTTTAATTAGAGTATATAATAATTCTAGGGAGGAGTTATTAGAATATATAGTAAAGAATATATTAATAGTAAAGAATATATAAGGATATAGTAAGTAGTAAAATATATTAGTTAAATAGTATAGATATATATAGCTAACTTAGGAGCCCCTTAAGAGTATAGTAGACACTATTACTTTTACTAAGTTTAAAGTATAATAAAGTAGTATACTTTATAATAATAGTTTAATAAAGTAATAAAGAATATTTTATTTAGAAATTAATAGTATATAACTTTAAATATATTAAGCCCCTTTCCTTCCCCCTTATATAGATAAACCTAATAGCCTAAATACCTTAAGGGTTTTAAAGCTTTTATTAAATATCCCTTTATTGCCTTTTTTTTAGTTATTATTTAAACTACTACTAAAGCTAAAAGTATTATTAAAGTAAAGCTAGTAGGAGGGAGTTTAGGTAGCTAATATATCTATATAGTTAGTAAGGGTATACTAAATAGTAAATAATTTATAGGTATTTTATATTATAATAGTATATAAAAAGCAAAAGGTAGTATTATTAAGGTTACCTTAGTTTTATATAGGTATAATAGAGTCTAGAGTGCCTATATTTTACCTATAGTAAAAAGTATTATAGGTAGTAGAGGGGGTAAACCTTAGGGCTATAGTAGTATAAATAAGCTTATAAGTATTATTTAATATATTAAGGAAGTAGCGCCTAAAGGTATAGAATTAATGTATTAAGGTTATATATTACCCTTTCCTATTAAGCGTATTATAGGTAAGGATATATAGCTATATAATAACCCTACTAGATTAAATAGTGCCTACTATCTTTTAAGTAAGATAGTGTAGTATAAAACTATATACTATAAGGTTTAGGTAATATTTATAGGTATAATAATAAAGATAATATAGCTTATAAAAGTCTTTTAGCCTTAGTATATAGCTAAAAAGGCTATTATAAGCTATATATATAAAATAAGAGAGGTATTATATCTCTAAAGTTATAAGTATAGTAAGGGTATATAATTTATTATTAGAGTTACCTTTTAATATATAGTACTAAATAATATAGCATTCTTCTTTAAGTAGAGAAAGAGAAGGAGGTAGTATAGTAATAGTAGCTATTTTAATAAAAAGCTTTAAATTAGGAAAAAGGGGATATATAAAATACTATATAACTAACCTAGGGATATACTAGGGAGTTAAGTAGCTAAAAAGGTAGGAGTAATAAAATATAGAATATAATAAAGACTTAGAGAAATAAAGCTAAGGGGTAATAAGGGATCTTAATAAGTAGGAAGTAGGTATAAGGGAGTAGCTATAAGGATATAATTAATAAGCTAAGGAAGCTAGTAGGCTATTAAGTAGGAGAAGGAGGGGATAATAAAGGAAAATACTTTTTTTATACTTAAAATGCTAAGGTAAGTAATTTAGAGAATCACTCTATTATTTATTTTAATAGAGTTATATATATATACTCTCTATTTAGCTATAATAGAACGCTAGGCTTAGTTACTAGTAAGGTTACTTATAATATTATTATTAACTAATTATGTATATATACTCTTAGTAGGATATTATTATATCTATAAAGAGGGAGCTATATAATAAATTTAAGCTAAATACTTAAATCCTTATTAAAGGTATTATAGGGATAAAGAGGGGGAGTGTTATATACTATTAAGCCTAGCCCTACCTATAAGTCTATATCTAGTAGGAGGCAGGAGGTCCACGTTAGGACTCCTTCTTAATACCCTTATAGTTAATAATACTACTATTAACGCTAGAACGCAGACGCCTTCTAGGCCAGTCCATAACATCTAACTATTAAATTTATTATTAAATTGCTTATTCCTTAGATATAGTCTCTATTTTAGTGTATTCCTTAGTTAAACCTTATTGCTATAAGGAGGATTCTCCCTAACTATAGGTTTATATTTAAGATATTCTAACTATATTAGCTTCTAGGAAATTGCTTAATAGAAGTCTTAGAATATTATACTAGTTATATAGAAATTAGGGGTAGTTAGGTAGAGCGAATATAATCTTAATTCCCTCTTAAATTAAAGGTAGGACTAGTAGTATTACTAAACTAAGACTTATTCCCCTTTACTTTTTGCTTAAAATAATTCCCTATTAAATCCTAAAGAAATATTCTCTATTCCCTAGTACCTTTCTTCTTATAATACACTACTAATATATAGATATCTAATTTATTCTAATAACCACTCTCCTTTAATTAGATAATAAATCGGAATAAGGGTGCATGTAATATTTGGATCGGAATTTCCACACACATCGAATCGGGCATAACAGGGAAAGTCTTAGCTTTAGTAGAGAGAAATATATTCTTAAGTTATTAATTTATATATTTAAGTAACTTAAAGAGAGAAAGGGGAATTAAAGGTTAAATTCTTTTAATAAATAGAAGCCTATTTTTTTATAGAAAGTTCTAGAAGCTGCTTTAAAAATATATACTTATTTTCTAAAAGTAGGAGATATTCTAGTCTTAAAAGTCTTTTTAAAAGTTATTAATAAGCTTATTTCTAGTTTACTCCTATAACTTATAGTAGTTAATAATATATATAATTTAGTTATTAAGGGCTAGCGTTATTACATTACTAAGGTTAGGGTTTTTATAGGCTTCTTTCTATTCTAGTAATATAGCACTATTAAATAGGTAAAGTTAATTTTAAAGAGAGTCTTTTAATAGGTAAACTAAGCTAGTAATTAATAATACTTTATTATTATTATAAATTCTTTCCTGCATTTCTTATTAAATAGCTTTATTAAAAGTTAGTAAAGCTATAGTTATTTCTTTAGTAGCTTTAATAGCTAAATCTTTAAAGGTAACCCTTTTATTTATTTTTAAGGGAGGTTTTTATCTTTAAAATATAGTTTCCTATAATAAATAAAATAAATACTAGTATTTACTTAATAGTAAGGGCTTTCTTTATTAAAGTCTAACTTTACAAATTATAGTAAAGTTTTTTTCTTTAGTATAATAATAAGGGTTTTAAATACCTTAAAAGCTATCTCTTCTTTTATAGTTAAACTTAATAAATCTATAGTTATTACTAACCATTAATTAGTATTAGGAATAACTTAGAAGAGGGAAAATAAATATTAAAATATATATATAACAAAAATAATATAAAAAGTATATATTCTTAATTATCTATATTTTAAGAGCTAAGCTTATAAAAGTAAGGAAAAAGGTAGTGTTATAGCTACGTATATAGTTAGCAGTGCAGCTAATCAGACCGCATGCATCGTTGTGGCGGACCCACCCAGTCGCCTACACACGCTGCACCCGGCGTTTTGCCTGCACTGAGGTTTTGCCGTTGAGAGCAATTCCAACATATACCTTTTACTTTTAAAGTTTAAGAAAGTATATAGCTTAGAATATAGTTACTATATTAATAATATATAATATAGGCTTATTATTAATTTGAAGAATATTAATAATAATCTTATAGTTAAAGTTTATATTATTTATAAAATAAACTTAAAGATTTTAAGGTTTTATTATAAAGTTAATTTTAATAATATTTGTAAAAGAGTCTTTTCATAATTCTATTAATTATTAATTTACTAGCTTTTTATAGTAGCTTTATAAGTTTAGTAACTAAAGGATAGCTAAAATATTAGTATAATTAATATATTTTAGCTTTTAAAAGGTAGAAAGTAGTAGCTTTAGTAGCTTATAAAATCTATTAAAGGTATCATTATTTTTATATAATAAGGACCTTCTTTATACCTTAAATTAGTATATCCTTAAAGTTATTAAGCTTTATATTTATTTAATTTATATTAAAGATAACTATATATTAGCTAGTAGGCTTAATCTTTTGCTATAATATAAGTCTTTATAAAGCTAAAGGTTATAGTACTTTTACTATAACAATCTCTACTACTTTTATATTTAGTATAATTCTATAAAAAATATTATTAAAATATTAATCATTTAAAATAAAGTAATTTATTTTAAGGGTTTCTTTCTATATTATAAAGGTTATACTAAATAATTTTTAAGTAGTTATATTATTCTTAAGAATATATAAAAGGGATTTAGCTTAAAAAAAGATTAGTTTTTTATATAAATCTATTTAATTAAATAGTTTAAATAAATTAAGTAGTAAATAGGTAAGAAATAATATGAATATTAGCTTAAGGGTTATAATATTACTTATTAGTATAGTAATATAGGTATTTAATACCTTTTAAGCTAAGTACTTATTTCCTTAGTATTAATTACTTTAAGTTTTCCTTTATATTTAAAAAGAAATATATTAAAACTGTATTTAAAAGGAATTCCTTTATAATTCTTACTTTTCTATATAATTCCTTAGCTTTTTACTATTCTTACTTTATATAGAATATTAATTAATATCCTACTTATTAATATATAAAATACTTATCTAAAAAGTATAATTTTTATAGTAATTAACTACTAAAGCACTAATTAAATAGTTATTTATATTACTCATTAATAAGTATTATTCTATTATTATTTTTTATTAAATTTAGTATAAAAGATAGCTATTATAATATTTTAATTAATTTATTAATAAATAAGTATTTACAAAAGTCTTTAAAAATTTCTTTATAAGTTAAAGTAAGATTAAATATAGTAAGCTTATATTTAAAAATACTACTAATAGTAATAATAAGCTATTACTAAAGCTTTATATTTATAGTTAAAGTAGAAAAAATTCTATAATAAATATAATAAAGTTACTTTAGTATTTAATTAAAGTATTAAAGCTTAAATTTATTAAAGTTATTAATAATAACTTTTTTAAAAAAAATACTATTTTATTTAATATAATAAAACTACTATTTACTTTTAGTTTTAAAGTAATTCTTTATAGTATTAATAAAGTTATAAATTATTAATTCTTTTTTAATAAGTTTATTAAAATAATAAGTAAGAGTATTCTCTTTTAATATAATTAAAAAAGCTCTTACTTATAATATTTAAAGAATATTATTTTATATATATTAATCTTTAAAAATATTAATCTTTAAAATAATAAAGTTATATAGTTTCTTACTATATTTTTTATTAATTATATAGCTTTTATTAATTTCTTTAAAAATATAGTAGATTTAGTTAAGGGTTAGGTTTACTAATAATATTAACCCCTTTAATATTTTTACTTAGGCTTTTTATATTAATAAATTTAGTAATTTAAATTTCTTTTAAATCTATTAATTATTTAATTAGGAATTATTAATAATTCTTTATACTTATAAAGAAATAGAAATTTATAGTTAGTATTATATAAATTAATAAAGGAATTAGTATTAAATCTATTTTTTTAATATATTAATAAAAGTAATTAAAGAAATAGTGTATTATATACTATATATTAATAATATTAATATATTATTAATAAGAAGGAAATTTTATAAGTCCTTTTATAATATTATTAATATTTATTAGAAATCTTTAGTAGTTTAACCTTTAAAGTTTTTATAAAGAGTATTAAAAAGTTAAAGGTTCTTTTACTTTAAAATATTATATTTATAGAGAATAAAAGTAGCTTAATTAGTAATATATTACTAATTCTTATATTCTTTTAGTATATTATTTTAGTATACCTTTTATTTAAAAGTAAAAATATTTATATATTTATAAATAATCTTAGAAAGGGGGTTTAGTAATATTTATAAAAAATAGTATTAAAGGTATTTTATATAAGATTCCTTAATAAATCTTAGAATTCCTTTTTACTTTTATATAAAGATATCTTTATAATTAAATATTTAATATAGTTTCTAACTAGCTTTAGTTAAGATATAGTATTATAGTTTTATAATTCTTATATAAGCTTTAGTATAATAAAGGGTTAGTTATTAAGGTAAATAAAGGTTTTTTTATAAATAATAGTATAAATTATAAAGAATTCTAGATTTTAAAAGGTTAATACTTACTTAACTAATAAAGAAATCTATTTTTATTATAAAAAAGCTATATTTTTAAATGCTTAATAGTAGCTAAACTAGTAAAGGAATTTATTTTCTTTTAATAGAAATTCTCTCTATAAGTATAATAGAAGTTTTATCTCTTTTAAGTAAACCCTTATAAATCTATAAAATAATATATTCTAAGGATAAATATAACCTACTTATTAATATTAGTATTCCCTAGAATACTAGTAATTCTCTAAGAAATATTAAGTAGAACTAAGACTTAGTAACTTAATATAGAGTCTATAAAGATATTTATAAAAAGGTCTAATTTTATTATAATTAGCGCTATCTAAAGGGGCATTTTATAGCTAGTATTAAAGCTATAAAAATACTAACAAATTCTATAATAAAAACTCTATACACATAGACAAATTAGAAGAGTCGGATTCTATAGCTAATGTGGCCGAAAATCTAGCTCTTCCTAGCTATGCTACGTTGTTATAGAATGCAGCAATTCTAACACTAATTATATAATATATTTTAAATCTAGGTTTTAAAGATTAATAATACATAAAAACCTAATAAATAAGGATTAAATATATACCTTTTCTTATTAATAATAGTATTAGTCTTATTAATGAAAGAACTAAATAAAAACTAAATAAACACTTTTTACGATATTACCTTTACTATAGTAGCGACGTAGAACTAACTTAAAACCTCTTATGAAGTATAGAAAAATATTTACTATATTTATTTAGCTTTATTCTTAATAATATATTAAAACTAAAGTATAGGTAAAGTAAGTGACGGTTTATAAATAATATATTAATAGTAAAACCTATAGCTTTATATAATACTAATATAACTGTTAGAATTGCTGCATTCTATAACAACGTGGCACAGCCAGGAAGAGCCGGATTTGCAGCTATATTAGCTATAGAATCCGACTCTTTTAATTAGTCTATATGTATAAAGTTTTTACTATAGAATCTAATAGTAATTTTATAGCTTTAACGCTAGCTATAAATGCCCTTTTTAAATAGTATTAATTATAAGAGAATTAAACTTTTTTATAAATACCTTCCTAGACCCTATATTATATTACTAAGTCTTAAATTTACCTAGTATTTCTTAGAGAATTACTAGTATTCTAGAGAATACTAATACTAATTAGTAGGTTATATTTATACTTAAAATATATTATTCTATAAATTTATAAGGATTTACTTAAAAGAGATAGAACTCCTATTACACTTATAGAGAGAATTTATACTAAAAGAAGATAGATTCCTTTATTAGTTTAGTAAATATTAAATTTTTAAAACTATAGCTTTCTTATAATAAAGATAGATTCCTTTATTAATTTAGCTAGTATTAATCTTTTAAAATATAGAATTCCTTATAATTTATACTATTATTTATAGGAAAACCTTTATTTATTTTATTAACTAACCTTTTATTATACTAAAGCTTATATAAGGATTATAAAACTAAAACACTAAATCTTAATTAAAGCTAGTTAATAACTATATTAAATATTTAATTATAAGGATATCTTTATATAGAAATAATAAGGAATTCTAAGATTTATTTAGGAATCTTATATAAAATACCTCTAATACTACTTTATTATAAGTATTACTAAACTCCTTTTTTAAGATTATTTATAAATATATAAATATTCTTACCTTAGAATAAAAAGTATACTAAAATAATATACTAAAAAAACATAAGAATTAGTAATATATTAATAATTAAGCTACTTTTATTCTTTACTAATATAATATTTTAAAGTAAAAGAACCTTTAATTTTTTAATACTTTTTATAAAGACTTTAAAGATTAAACTACTAAAGATTTCTAATAAATATTAATAATATTATAAAAAGACTTATAAAATTTCTTTCTTACTAATAGTATACTAATATTATTAATATAAGGTATATAATACACTACTTTCCTTATTACTTTTATTAATATATTAAAAGAGTAAATTAAATACTAGTTTTTAAGTTAATTTATATAATATAAACTATAAATTCCTATTTCTCTATAAGTAAGAAGTATTATTAATAATTCCTAATTAATTAATTAATAGATTTATAAGGAATCTAAGTTACTAGAGTTATTAATATAAAAAACCTAAGTAAAACTACTAAAGGGGTTAATATTACTAATAAACCTAACCCCTAACTAAATCTACTATATTTTTAAAGAAATTAATAAAAGCTATATAATTAATAAAAAATATAGTAAAAAACTATATAACTTTATTATTTTAAAAATAAATATCTTTAAAGATTAATATATATAAAATAACATTCCTTAAACATTATAAGTTAAAGCTTTTTTAATTATATTAAAAAAGAATACTTTTATTTATTATTTTAATAAACTTACTAAAAAAGAATTAATAATTTATAACCTTATTAATACTATTAAGAATTACTTTAAAACTAAAAGTAATTAGTAGTTTTACTTTATTAAATAAAATAGTATTTCCCTTTAAAAGGTTATTACTAATAACCCTAAGAAGACTAAGCTTTAATATCTTAATTAAATACTAAAATAACTTTATTATATTTATTATAAAATCTTTAATGCTTTTATAATAAATATAAAGCTTTAGTAATAGCTTATTACTATTATTAGTAGTGTTTTTAAATATAAGCTTACTATATTTAACTTTACTTTAACTTATAAAGGAGTTATTAAAAACCTTTATAAATGCTTATATATTAATAAATTAATTAAAACATTATAATAGCTATTTTCTATACTAAATATAATAGAAAATAATAATAAAATAATATTTACTAATTAATAATAAAAATAACTATTTAATTAATACCCTAGTAGCTAATTACTATAAAAATCATACTTTTTATATAAATATTTTATATATTAATAAGTAGAATATTAATTAATATTCTATATAAAATAAAAATAGTAAAAAGCTAAGAATTCTTAATAAAAGAGTAAGAACTATAAGGGAATTCCCTTTAAATATAGCTTTAATATATTTCTCTTTAAATATAAGGGAAAACCTAAGGTAATTAACACTAAGAAAAATAAGTACCTAGCTTAAAAGGTATTAAATATCTATATTACTATACTAATAAGTAATACTATAATCCCTAAGCTAATATTTATATAATTTCTTACTTATTTACTACTAAATCTATTTAGACTATTTAATTAAATAGATTTCTATAAAAAACTAACCTTTTTTTAAGCCTAATCCTTTTTATATATACTTAAGAATAATATAACTAATTATAAGTTACTTAGTATAACCTTTATAATATAAAAGGAAACCTTTAAAATAAATTACTTTATCTTAAATAACTAATATTCTAGTAATATTTTTTATAGAATTATACTAAATATAGGAGTAGTAGGGATTTCTATAGTAGAAGTACTATAAGCTATAGCTTAATAAAGAATTATACTATATTTAAAGATTAAGCCTACTAGCTAATATATAGTTAATTTTAGTGTAGGTTTAGCAATTTCTTTAGGAATTTTATATATTCCTACTACCTTAGGAACTATTAAATTCTATATTCTTAATATAGCTACCCCTTTTTTATTCTATATCTCTAATATAAATTAAATAAATATAAAGCTTAATAACCTTAAGAATATACTAATTTAAGGTATAAAGAAGGTCCTAATTATATAGAAATAGGGATACCCTTAGTGGATTCTATAGCCTAATAAAGCTGCTACTTTCTACCTTTTAAAGGCTAAAATATATTAATTACACTAATGTTTTAGCTATCCCTTAGTTGCTAAACTTATAAAGCTACTGTAAAAAGCTAGTAAATTAGTAACTAATAGAATTATTAAGAGACTTTTCTATAAATATTATTAATACTAACTTTATAGTAAAGCCTTAGAATAATTTAAGTTTACACTAAAAGATAATATAGACTTTAACTATAAGATTATTATTAATATTCTCTAAATTAATAATAAACCTATACTATATATTATTAATATAGTAACTATATTCTAAGCTATATACTTCCTTAAGCCTTAGAAGTAAAAGGCCTAAAATATATAAAATATATTAAAAGAGCGCTAAATTAATACTTATTTAGATTCTTTAAATAATATTATTTATAATGCTAGAAAGAACTTTACTTCTATAGAATTCTAATATATTGCATACGAAATAGCTATTAATATAGAAAAGGTTCCTATTAAGGTATACTATAGCATGAAAAGGGTTAAAAGATATTATACCCCCCTTTAAAAAGTATATAATATTATTAAGAATAAAATAAAATACTTTCTTAGCACTTCCTAGAGACCATAAATAGCTATTAAAGCTATTAATAACTCTATTAAACCTAATAGCTTTATACTAACTTTACTTATATTTAGGGTATATTTATAAATATTATATAATTCCCCCCTAAGTCTTTTAATAGTATAAAGAGCTACTTTATTATAGAAAGCTATTAATAAAGCTTAGTATTGCCTTATAGAAAGGCAAGTCTCTAATACCTTTAATATATAAAATAGTTTAAATACCCTTTTATTATACTTACTATTATTATAATTTAAAGTCTATATTTAGTGTAAGAAAAGAGGTTAGTATAGTTCTTATAAATTACTATTATTTAATTATAAAACCTATACTATAGCATTACCCTATAGTCCTATAAAAGTCTACTTAATAGTAGTAAAGCTATATTACTATAACTTAAAAGAGCTTATAAATATAAAAGAAATTAATAATAAAGATAAGGTAGATAAAATAAAGAATACTAATATAAATAAAGGGTAATTACTATAAGAACTACTATAATAAGGATATAGAAAACCTAGGAAGCACTTACTTATTTTAAATTATACTAAAGATTCTAATTAAAATAATAAGGAACTTAGTACTATAAGTTTCCTTACTAAAAAAGAGAAAGGTAATTAAAAGCTAGTAATTAACTTATATAGGTAAATAAAGATTACTACTAAGGAATAACTATTTAAAGTATTTAATTAAAAGGAAATTAATGCTTTACTATTAAGAAATATCTTTAAATTTATTATATTTAATAAGAAAGAGTATAGTAATTAGTATTTTTTTTACTTTTAAATAGTAAGGGAAATTAAAGGAAAAGGCATAAATAAGCTATATAAGAAATTAAGGCTAGTAATATAAGGCTATAGTAATATAGAAAAGGCTTAGATTTTAATATAATTGCTAAAAATTTAATAAGTTAGCTAAAGGCTTATTATTATATTAATGCCCTCTCTAGTAAGAAATTATATTTTTTTATAGTTATAGAATATTATATAAGTATATATATAATTAGAAATAATGCTAAATTACTTAATTATTACTAAATTACTAATATAAATTATATATTTATACCTAAAGGATACTATAATAAAAGTTATAAAGCCCCTTTATAGTATTATTAAAGCTAGTATATATTAATAAGTAACCTATTTCCACTACTATTATAAAAAGCTAATAATAATTACTTCTATATATAACCTATATTTCTTAATAGTATTTAATATAATTAAATACTTTAATATAATTAAAGTATAAATAAATAATACCCTTAGTTTTAGTAATATAAAGTTTTTAGAGATAGAGAAATTAGAATTAAAGAAGGTAGGATTTATAGTAAAACCTAAATAAATCTTAACACTAACTAAACCCCTTATCTTTAATAGATATATTTTATATAAATTTAATAGAAATTATATTAAACTTTACTAAAAAGAATAAAGTAAAAAGCTTAAAGTTATTAAACCTAAGAAGCTAATTATAAAGCAATAATATATTAAATAAAGAGCGTAAGGAGTATATATATTATTAGTTTATTAACTAAAGGCTATATTTAACCTTTTTATTACTATATAACTCTAAAATCCTAATAAATTTAATATAAATTATTTAAATAGAAGGATTTAGTAGTAAATATAGCATTATAACGGCATACTTACGATGGAAGCGATGGATGAAGAAGGAAGAAAGAAGAGAAGAGGTCAGAATTAAGGGGAAAAGGGTATATATATCTCTCTCTTTCTATCACGTAACTGACGGTTAGCCAACGGTTAGTTTGGCAACAGCTAGCCGCTAGCTAGCGCAACTAACGCTATAGAGATATAGAAGCTAGAGGAAGGTTTTAGGTAAGGGGGTGGTAGCCTAGGGGAATTAGCTAGGGGCCGGTATAGAAGACAAACTAAACGCTTAAGGCAACTCACTATAACATATAGACTACCCCTAAGGGTATCCTATAGCACTACTATACCTCTACTAACCTAGTTTATTTCCTATTCTATATTATATACTCTCCTATAATACTAGTTAAGTTTAGCTAGTAGTATACCACTTTCTATAGTTAGAACTAGTATAAAGTAAATATAGCTCCGCTATAGAGCCTAAATAAAGGCTATATATAGGTTTCCCCCCCTATACTAGGGTTTTTCCTATATAGTTTAAGTAGCAGTAGTACTAGAATTAGGCCAACAGCCTAACTAGAGTATTAATAATAATAATAGCATTATAACTATAGATTAAGGTATATTCCACTTAATCTTACTACTATAGCTTTATATATCTTCATAGATAGTTTCTTTATAAATAATAAAAACCTTAGCTTATAACTAGAATATATAATTATCCTTAGTCCTAAAGAAGCAGGAATTAGATTAGATTTTATGCTAAAAGATAATATTATAATATATAGCTTTATAAAAAGTAAAAGAGTTATAAAGAGTGCTTTTGCCTTTAAGCTATATATAATAGTCTAAGGCATAGATATTGCCTATATAATTAGTATAATAATACAGATAATTATATAAAAACTATAAATTCTACTAATACTAATAATTATTTATATAGATTCTCTTTTATTATATAAGTGTATTATAAGGTTAGGCACTATAAAAGAAAAGAGACTAATAATTAATATTATAGCACTATAATAATTATATAAAAGGCAGGAAATTTAGGAAATTAAGTAAATTAATAGTAATAATAATATTACTAATACTATAATAAAATTATTTCTAAATTAAGCCCTTAAGACCTTTATTAATAGAAATAAGGCTATAATCTATATAAAAGAATAGGTAAAGCATATAGAGAAAAAGAAGGAAGCATATAGAAGAAAGAAGGAATACTAAGGATATAAGGTAGGATTCTTATTCTTATTAATTATCTAATTAGATAATTAACTATAGTTTTTAGGTAGATTTTTATATAATTTATAAGCAATTCCTCTTTTTCTATAAAAGAGAGAATTCTAAGTATTAAAATCGCTACATTCTATAACAATATAGCACAGCTAGGAAGAGCTAGATTTACAGCTATATTAGCTGCGGAATCCGACTCTTCTAATTAGTGCGCGTATATAGAGTTTTTACTACAGAATCTAATGGTATTTTTATAGCTTTAACGCTAGCTATAAAATACCCCCTTTAGATAGCACTAATTATAAGAGAATTAGACTTTTTTATAAATCCCTTTCTAGACCCCACGTTATGTCACTGAGTCTCAGATCCACCTAGTATTCCTTAGAGAATCACTAGTATCCTAGGGAATACCAACAATTACTTATATACAAGATAAAGTAACATTATATTAATAAAACCTTAAGTTATTACTATATTATAATTAATTTATTAGTAAGTATTAAAATACTGTTTAATAAAATATAATAGGATAGCTTAGCGTATACAAACTATAGCACTAAAAAATATATAAATACTATTTTTTATTAAAATAATATAGCTTTAATATATATTTAATATAGCTTTATAATACTCTAAATCTTTATTATAATATTAATAGTATTTACTTTATTATTACTTTTTAAATTTATTATAATTTAATACCTCAGAAAATTTATTAAATTTAAAATTAAAAGAGCTATTAATATTAAAAATATTTTAATTTTAAGTTAAAATAATATTATTACTAAAGATAATATTACTTTATCTTTATTATAAAACTATTATAACAAGTATTACTATAATTAAAGTAATAAAGAATTATTTACTTAATAAAACTATTACAACTATTAATTAAGCTATTAGTTCTAATATTATTATAATAATATATTACGTTTAAAGTAATAATATCATTATTATATTTAAAAACATAATAAATCTTTATATTAATAATATAATATAAGTTATTACTACTTTTAAGCTAAAAAGAAATACTTAATTATTATATATTTTTATTATTATCAAAAGCTTTTTTATAAATTATATACCAAACTATAAAAAATAATATTTTTTAAGCTATAACTATATTTAATAATTTAGGTTTTATTACAGTTATAATATAAAATATATATAGTATGATTCATGAGTTTTCTTTAATTATTGTAATTAATAAGATTCATATAATAAATCAGCGATATTATATTGATATTATTTATAAAGCTAAAATATTTAAAGCTAAGTTTTAAAATAATATTATTTGCTTTTATTAATATTCTAAGTACTTTAAATTAAAATATTAAGTTATCTACTATACTATATTTATATAATATAGCTTTTATATAGGTAGTTATAATACTTAAAATAAATAATTTTACTAAATACTACTAAAGTTTATTTATAAATATTATATTAATAATATAGATCCTTATTTAATACAGTTTAATATATATAATATTATTTATTAATAAACCGACGTACATTTAGTATCATTATTAAAGGCTTTCCAGTACGCCACACGCAGAACTAAGAAAAGGATTATATTCTCTAAAACATAATTGTAGCTAATGGACAGGGCCCTATGAAGGTTATAGTGTAGAACCTACACAGCACTATAACCCAATCTCCCTTAATTATTGCAGTTAACAGTGTTAATGTAGTAAATAGGCTATGCTACACTAGAATTATTTATAAAGCTAAAATATTTAAAGCTAAACCCTATAATAATACTATTTACCTCTATTAATACTTTAGGTGCTTTAAATTTAGCTATATAGCTATATATTATATAGTGCCTCTATAGTATAGCTACTATATATTTAGCTAGTATAAGGGGGGTAAGTAGACCTACCTAATGCTATTAGGAGCTATATAGGAATACTATATTAACTATTTAGGTCCTTACCTTATATAGTTCTATATATATAATATTATAAATAAATAAAAAAACTATATATATACTATATACTTAGTATAACTTTTAGCCTTTACTAAACCTTTTACACTAGAAAAAGATAGTTAAATAAAAGTGCCTAGCTATAGCTAGAGATATAATACTAGTAATTTACTATTATAAAAGGCTTTACTATAAAAGTAGGTAGGTAAATTCTATATTTACCTTTTTAAATAAAAACTAAAATTAATATAGTAATTATAGGCTACTATAAAGGCCTTTCTAAACTAATAACCTATAGCTACTATAATATTAAATAAGCTAAGCCTAACCTAATATATTATATAGAGTATATAATAGAAGTTATATACTAAAATATATAAAAGAAAACCTACCTTATATATTTAGTGCTAAAAACTTAACCTAAAGCTAATATAATAGTAATATAGAAGCTAGGAACTATAGATAAAAAACTATTTAACCTTAGCTTTAGCTGCTTTTAACTTACTACTTAGGGTAGCTAAATTATAATTTATATAAACTATTAGTATAGGGCTAATATATAGTTAATATATATAGGTAAGGATTAGTACTTAATAACACTAGTAGAATACTATATTTATTTAATATACTCCCTTACCTATAAACCTAATTAAATATTACCCCTTTTTAACTTTATAGTAGCCCTACCTTTAAATTATAGTATTTTTATTAGTAACTTTAACTAATACTACCTACTTTAAAACTATTATAGCTAAACCTTAATAAAAAGTAATATACTCTTTATAATAATAATATAGTAATAGCTTAGACTTATAATATTATAAAGTAAAGTAATCTAAAGAATATAAAATAAAAAAGATAGTATTATTAACTATATATAGATTACTTATAATATAAAAATTAAATCCTTAAAAGGACTAAAATTTACTAAATCTAACTATATACTATAGTTAATTTATATTAATATTAACTTAAGGCTAGGTAGTAATTATTTACTTTATTTTAAGTAGCTATATATAGAAGATAATTTTATAATAGCTAAGGTAGTAATATAGTTTTACTATAACCTTACTAAACCTTTACTTTATATACTAATAGAAGTTAATAATTATATAAAATAGATAATAGCTAAGCTTTAAGCTATTATAAATTTAGTAGTTCTAAGGAAACCTTAAGGTAGCCTTAAGCTAAATTTATAGTAAAATTACTATATTAAAAAAGCTACTTAAAATATAAAGAGAGTGTTAAGGTAGTAGTAGACTTTCTATACTAAAGAAAACTAATAGCTTACTGCTAATATAGCTTAAATATAAAGCTAAGTTATTAGTAATAAATAGTATAGTACCTAGCACTTTACTATTAAAGTAATAACTATATACTAAGGAAGCCTATAGAAACTTAAGCACTAGGTATAGCTTTATAGTAAATTACTATTAGAATAATAGTAAATCCTAACCCTTATTTAAGGTAAGGGAATAAATACTATAATTACTTAATTATATTAAAAGAAAGTAGCTATATTAGCTAACTATTTCTTCTCTTTCTTCTAAGCCTAGCTAGATAATATATTAAAAAACCTTAATAAATATCTTAATACTATAATATTTTTAATAGAGAATTACTTTAATATTAATAAAATCTATAGTATTATTAAAAGCCTAGTAAGTTAAAAGGCACTTAAACTTAATAAACTTTTAGCTAGCTATTTTAAAGTATACAGTAAGCCCTTAGCTAAAACCCTTATATACTTACTAAATATATACTATTATATTAGCTATTACTTAGCTTTATTTTAAAAAGTAAAAGTAGTTATTCTTTATAAACTAAGTAAAACCTTAGTAAAATAATAAAGGGTAAAAGCTTAGTATTTTATTTTACTTCTTAGTATTATTAAAAAGGTATTAAAAGTAGTAATAGTAAGTTAGCTTACCCTTATAGCTAAGTTAAGTAGAGCATTACCTAACTTATAAATAAGTAATAAAGTAAATAAATTAATAGAAGTTATATTAAGTGTTTTAGTAAAATTTATATAGGTAGCGCAGGACTATAGTAGTATTATATTACTACTTTAGTTAAATATATTAATAGCTTTTAATACTATTTATTATAAATAGTTATTTTATACCCTTATTACTACTAGTATCCCTATATAAATAGTAATATAGACTTGCTCCTTTATTGCTTAATATATAGCTAGCCTTTTTTTAATATTAAATTTATAAGCCCCTTACTTATAACTATAAAGGTACTATAAGGGTTACCTATCTCTCTTATTCTTTTCCTACTTTATATTACCTTATTATATACTAAGCTTTAAGTAGTATAATCTATACTTATTATAGGATTTTTTAATAATATAAATATATTAATATATAAATAAATAGTAAAGGAGATATAAAACTACCTTAAAGCTATATAGTTAATTTATTAAAAGTAGTTCTAGGAATTAGGCCTTAAGTTTAACCTAGGAAAGAGTAAACTTATATACTTTACTAAATAGTATACTATTATTATAATATTAGTTTAGCTTAGCACTAATATAATATAACTAGTTTAATTTACCTACTTTCTTAGGGTATAGGTTTATTATAAACTTTATTAAAAGGTATACTAAAGCTAGGTTAAATTAAAACTACTATAATAGTAACTTACTTTTATATTATTAGTAGCTTTAATTTAAAGATACTTACTATATAATATATAGCTTTTATATATATAGGTTATTTAAAGTATTATTATATATAGTATAGAAAAACTTTTTGCGAATTTGCCCGCACTGCAGTAGCGACGTAGAACTGACTCTAAACCTCTTAAAAAGTGTAGAAAAAGAATTACTATATTTATTTTACCCTATCTTTAATAGTATATTAGTACTAGAGTGTAAGTATAGTAAATAAGGTAATGCTAATAAATATTAATAGTAGGAATTATAGCTTTATATAGAGTTACTACTACTTACTTATAAAATAAAGTAGCTTTATATTAATAGTGCCTTAAGTTACTTCTATACTACTATTTATATATAAATAAATATTAAACTACCTTATTATTAAATATAATAAAATAGCTAAACTTATACTAGCTATAGTATTAAAGAGTGTATAGAATATTATCCTTTATATTAATAATATAGCTTTAATATATACTTAATATAGCCTCCTTATACCTTAAACCTACATTAAAATATTAATAAAATTAACCTTACTATTACTTAATAAGCCTATTATAGTTAAAAACTTATAAAAAGTTATTAAATAAGTAATAAAGAAAGCTATTAGTACTAAGAATATAATAGCTTTAAGCTAAATTAGTATTATTACTAAAGGTACTACTTAACTACTTATTTAATAGATTTAAACTATAATAATAGTAGTATTACTTTATATTTACTATAAAACTATTATTAAAAATAGTATAATAGCTAAAGTTATATAAAACTACTTACTTAAAGAAACTATTATAACTATTAACTAAGCTATTAGTACTAATATTACTATAGTAATATATTACCTCTATAGTAATAACACTATAATTATATTTTAAAATATAGTAAAACCTTATATTAATAATATAGCCTAGGTTAGCATTACTTTTAAACTAAAAGTAATGCTAAATTAATATATATTTAGTATTATAATTAAGGGCTTTTCTATATACTATATATAAAACTAAAAAAAAAATAATATCCTTTAAAATATAATTATAGCTAATAGGTAGAGTTTAATAAAGGTTATAGTATAGAAGCTATATAGCACTATAACCTAATTCCCCTTAATTATTACTATTAATAGAGTTAATATAGTAAATAAGCTATACTATACTAAAATAATTTATAAAGCTAAGATATTTAAAGCTAAGCTTTATAATAATACTATCTATCCTTAATAATACTTTAAGTGCTTTAAATTTAGCTATATAGCTATATACTATATATTACCTCTATAGTATAGCTACTATATATTTAGTTAGTATAAGGAGGGTAAATAATTATACTTAGTGCTATTAAGAGCTATATAGGAATGCTATATTAACTACTTAAGACCTTACTCTATATAGTTTTATATATATAATATTATAAATAAAAAATAGAACTATATATATACTATATACCTAGCATAGCCCTTAGCCTTTACTAAACCTTTTATATTAAAGAAAAATAGTTAAATAAAGGTATTTAGCTATAGCTAAAGAAGAGATATAAGTAACCTACTATTATAAAAGGCTTTACTATAAAAGTAAGTTAATAAACTATATACCTACCTCCCTAATACTAAATTAAAATTAATATAGTGTGTATAAGCTACTATAAAGGCTTTTCTAAGTTAATAACCTATAGCTACTATAGTACTAAATAAGCTAAGCCTAACTTAATATATTATATTGAGTATATAATAAAGGTTATATACTAAAATATATAAAAAAAAACCTACCTTATATATTTAGTGCTAAAGTCTTAACTTAAAGCTAATTTAATAATAATATAAAAGCTAGAAACTATAAATAGTAAACTACCTAACCCTAGTCTTAGCTACTTTTAACTTACTACTTAGAGTAGCTATACTATAATTTATATAAATTACTAATATAGGCCTAAGGTATAGTTAATATATATAGATAAGGACTAATACTTAATAATATTAGTAGAATATTATATTTACTTAATATATTCCCTAACCTATAAACCTAATTAAATATTACCCTTTATTAACTTTATAGTAGCTTTACCTTTAAACTATAGTGTTTTTATAAAAGACTTTAACTAATACTACCTACTTTAAAACTATTATAGCTAAACCTTAATAAAAAGCAATATACTCCTTATACTAATAATATAATAATAGCTTAAACTTATAATATTATAAAGTAAAGTAACTTAAAAAATATAAAGTAAAAGGGATAGTACTATTAACTATACTTAGGTTATTTATAATATAAAAGCTAAATTTATAAAAAAACTAAACCTTATTAAATCTAATTATATTCTATAGCTTATTTATATTAGCACTAGCTTAAGGCTATATAGTAATTACTTACTTTATTTTAAATAGCTATATATAGAAAATAACCTTATAATAGTTAAGGCAGTAATATAGTTCTACTATAACCTTACTAAACCCTTACTTTAAATATCTATAGAAATTAATAGTTATATAAAATAAATAATAATTAAGCTTTAATTTATTATAAACTTAGTAGTTTTAAGGGAACTTTAAGGTAGTTCTAAGCTAAACCTATAGTAAAACTATTATACTAAAGAAGCTACTTAAGATACTAAGAGAGTATTATAATAATAGTAAATATTTTATACTAAAGAGAACTAGTAACTTATTACTAATATAGCTTAAATATAATACTAAACTATTAGTAATAAAAGGTATAGTATTTAATACTTTACTATTAAAGTAGCTACTACTTATAAAGAAAACTTATAAAAACTTAAATACTAGGTATAGCTTTATAATAAACTACTATTAAAATAATAGTAAATCCCTACTTTTATTTAAAGTAAAGGTATAAATACTATAACTATTAAGTTATATTAAAAGAAAGTAGCTATACTAGCTAACTATTTCTTCCCTTTCTTTTAAGCCTAACTTAATAATATATTAAAGGATTTTAATAACTATCTTAATACTATAATATTTCTATTAAAAAACTACTTTAATATTAATAAACTCTATAGTATTATTAAAAGCCTAGCTAGTTAAAAAGTACTAAAATTAAATAAACTTTTAGCTAGCTACCTTAAAGTATATAGTAAGTTACTAGCTAAGACCCTTACCTACTTACTTAATATATACTATTATATTAACTACTACCTAGCTTTATTTTAGTAAGTAAAAGTTATTATTTTTTATAAGCTAAGTAAGACTTTAATAAAGTAATAAAAAGTAAGGGCCTAGCACCCTATTTTACTTTTTAGTATTATTAGTAAAGTAATAAAGGTAATAATAATAAGTTAGCTTATCCTTATAACTAAATTAAGTAGTATACTACCTAACCTATAAATAAATAATAGAGTAAATAGGTTAATAAAAGTTATATTGAGTATTTTAATAAAATTAGTATATATAGCGTAGCACTATAGTAATATTATATTACTACTTTAACTAAATATATTAGTAGCCTTTAATACTATTTACTATAAAAAACTAACTTATATTCTTATAGCTATTAGAATCCTTATATAAATAGTAGTGTAAACTTACTTTTTTATTACTAAATATATTACTAACCTTTATTTTAATAGTAAATTTATAAGCCCTTTACCTATAACTATAGGTATACTACAAGGGTTTCTAATCTTTTTTATTCTCTTTTTACTTTATATTACCCCTTTATATACTAAGCTTTAAATAGTATATTTTATATTTATTATAAGCTTCTTTAATAATATAAATATACTTATATATAGGTATATAGTAAAGAAGATATAGAATTACCTTAAAGCTACTTAAGTAATTTACTAAAAATAATTTTAAGAATTAAGTCTTAAGTTTAATTTAAAGAAAAGTAAACTTATATACTTTACTAAATAGTACACTATAATTATATTACTAGTCTAACTTAATATTAATATAGTATAACTAGTCTAATCTACCTACTTTCTTAAAGTATAGGTTTATTATAAGCTTTACTAAAAAGTATACTAAAGTTAAGTTAAGTTAAAATTAATATAGTAATAGCTTATACTTATATTAATAGTAGCTTTAATTTAAAGATACTTATTATATAATATATAACTTTTATATATATAGGTTATTTAGAGTATAATTATATATAGTATAGAATTATATTATACCCTTACTAAAGTTAGTAGTAAAGTAAGAAGTATAGCTAAGGTATTTATTTCTAAATAAACTAAGTACTTAAGGATAGTAATTAGTATATTTAAAGCTATACTATATACCTTAGTTAAAACTAAAGTAGCTATAGCTTTAATTAACCTTTACCTTAACTACTATTTACTTTACTTTTATTAATAAATAAAAGCTAATAAAATAGCTTAGTATATTTATAGTGCTTATACTATAATAATAGCTTAACTTAAATATAAATTAATATACTAAGGGTATAGCTACTTACTATACCTAAATAACTACCTAAACTATATACTATTTCTAAACTAACTTTATAATTACCTACTAAAGCCCTTTTTAACTAAAGTACTTACCTGAGAATAAAAAAACTATTAGCACTAAGAGTAAGCTACTATATAAGTATACTAAACTAATATTAACTATATAATAATAAAGCTTAACCTTAGCTTTACTTTTACTACTAAAGTAATTTACCTTTACTTAAGCCTAACTAAGTATAAATTTATAATACTTATATAAATATATATAAAATAAATTAAACTTAATACTTTTCTTTTTAATTAATATATTTTTAAAGTAGAATTATTAATATATAGCTACTAAGCTAATAATAAAGACTATTACTATATTTTACTATTTTATAAAAATTTTAATTATCTTTACCTTATTAATATAAGTATATACTTAGTATAAAACTAGTATAAAGTTAAAGAGGCTTTAAAGAATAATAAGCTAGTAACTATGCTTACTAAGTAGCTTATATTAATAAGGTATATCCCTTAGTTTTAGCTTATAAAAAGCTTATAAGATTAATAGGCTAAGGATATTAAGGATATAATACTATATAGTACTTAGTATAGTATAGGTATAGAGGTAGTAGAAAGCTATATAAATATTATAGCTAGTATAAATTATTAGAATATATAACTTATTTTTAAAGAAAAATAAATATAATAGCTAAGAAAATAAGAAATAAGTATAGTATACTTATACTAGCCTTAAGCCTATACCCCCTTAGCCTTTAGCTTCCCCCTTTCTTTCTTTACCCTCCCTTTTTTTTTCTTTACCTTCTCCTTTTCCTTTACTACCTTCTTTATATAGCCCTATATAATAATTATAATAAGCTTATTTTATAGAATATTATTTAGTTTCTTTAGTATATTAATAATATAATAAGTTTATAGTAATAGCTTACCTTTAACTAAGGTTAAGGCTAAGGCTATTATAATACTACTATTAACCTATATTACTATATTAGTAAATAAGCCTACTTACTTTATAAATTAAACTATCTCTTTTTAAGTAGTATTATACTCTATAGCTTAGCTATATATTAATATTATATTAATATTATAATAAAACTATATCTTAGCTACCTTATACTTATATTAATAAACTCTCTAGAGGTATAGAGGTTTTATATATTTATAACTTATTTAATAGCCTCTTAGTATAATATAATATTTAGATTTAGCTATAAAATTCATTAGCTACTACCTAGCTATTAATATAAATAAAGAATATAATACTTATATTTAAATAAGTCTTTTTTGCTTTTATATTGTGTCGCGGGAGAAGGGATTTAGTCTGCGGTCATTTGGAAGAAGGCATCGTGGCGGCCAAAGGAGTAAGACCTTAGCACGGTGTAGTTAAACTATTTAATTAAATAATATAAATAGGTCCTAAGCCCTTAGATAGTTAGAAAATCTATTTATTTCCTGTTTTTCTTTTCTAGGGCATAGGTATAGAAGCACCTATTGCTACAATACTGTTAATTATTATAATTTTAGTTACTGCTATAGTATAATTATCTATATTTTATTCTAAGGATATTATTATTTTAGTCTTTAATAACTTAAACTATTTAATTAGATAAAGAGCTATTTAATTATCCCTCTTCTACACAGTTTTAATAACCTAGAGCTAAATCTGTGTATATAAGAAATCTAGAATATAATAGGGATAGCTTTAGTTGTGTGTATGCCCTTTACTTTTAGGTGTATAGTGTGTGTTCTTTTTCCCCTTATTATAAATAATAGTTTTACTTAGGCAAGAGTAAATTAAGTAGCCTTTATATAACCTATTTTATTATATAGCAATAATAATATATAATTAGAGGCTATAATCTAGAGTTAGACCTTATTATAACTAACTAGACTTATAAAACTAAGATAAAAAACTATAAAAAAACTATTATAAATCTTCTAAATTATTTAATTAAAAGCATAAAGATAGTATAAAACTTAATTAGTATAAGAAATTGCCTACCTTAAGATTACACTTAATAAAATTAGAATTATTAGTCCTTAAAGTATAAAGCTATAAAGCTAACTTATTAAAAAAAAGAAAGAGCTTACTAAAGGTTTTACTAGAACTTACTTAGAATGCTAGTTCTTCTTTTATTAAAATAAATAAAACTATAGATTATCTAATTACACTTAGTTTTACTAGATTTTATATAGTTACTTTTATTATAAATATTATTTTATTTATAACTTAAAGCACTCTTATTAGAATTCTAGTCTTAGTTTATAGAGTTAATAAGGATAATAACTTAGTTAAGCTTATTAAATAATAATATAGCTAGGTTTATAAAGGAGAAAGTATAAGTAAGAAAAAGCCTCCTAATTAATTAATTTACCTATTGCCTATACTTATATTTAATAATATTAGCCTTAAAGATTAACTTAGGTAAGTATTATTAACCTTATTTTCTTTTTCTTTTAACTAAGTTAGTATAGAGTAACTAAGCCTAGCTCTACTTTATATAAAAAACCCTTCTCCTATTATTATAACTACTTTTACTAATACTATTAAAGGACTTAACCTAAAGGTCTTTACTAAGCTCCTTAGGGAAACCCTAGGTAAATAAAGTACTTTTATATCTCTCTAAAGTAACTATAGTATAAACTAATTTATAGAAGAAAATATTATTAACTTTTTAAAGGACTTTAAAGTAAAGATATATACCCTTAGTCTTTTTAATAATAAGTAATGCTAAATGCTTAAAAAAGAAGTTATCTCTAAGCTTTATAAGAATATTAAAACCCTTATAACTATATATACTTAGGAGGAGGCTAAGGAAGCATTACTTCTTTAGTATTAAGCTACTCCTTAGGAAAGAACTAAGAGTGTAATAAACTAGCTTAAGAAGCTTAATATATAGCGCCCTTAAATATTCTCTAATACCTACTTATAGCTATAGTAGCACTAAGTATTAATATTAAAAGCATTCCCTAATAATTAAAAGACTCTCTTAGTATAATCTATATATATCTATAAAGCTATTTTTGGTTAAATTATTATTAGCTTTATAAATAAGTAAGGAATTAATAGAGAATTATTTATTTATAAGAGTTATAGGACCCTATAGACTAAGCTAAATAATTATATAAAGATATACCTATAGCTTAAGAATTATAACTTAGCTAAGACTATTAATACTTATTTTAATAATTAACTATTTAATTATAAAAAAGTCCTTTAGCTAGCCTCTTTTACTATTAATAAAACCTAAATAAAAAGAGTTAAACTAATTAATTTATTTTAGTTAATATTTTAAAATAGCAAGGAAAATAATAACTATAAGGGCTAAATTAATACTTTAGTAAAAAAGCTAGAAAAACTATAAATTACTATGCTTTAAGGGTAAGCGTAACTATATAATCCCTTATATTATATAAATAAGAGGCTAAGCTTTCTAATTTTATATTCTATAATACTATATAAGCTAGGGAGTAATAGAAGTACCTTAATATTCACTTAAATATCTTTAGTGCCTATAAATATTAGTTTAACTACTACTTTTATTATAATAAGAAAGGCTATTACCCTAATTATTATAAATTTTTAAAATATAATTAAAAGGTTAGGTTTATATAATATAACTCCTAAGCTTAAATTCTTATAATTAGAGATAATTTACTAAAGTATTAAGTTCCTTCTATACTTTATAACCTATTCCTTAATACTAGGAGTTATATTTATTATTTAGCTATTTTTTAGGTTTAGTATTTTAGAGATTATACTATTAATTACCTTATAGACTAAGTACTAAAGTATAAGGATATTTTTATAGACTATTAAATTATATTAATTAATAAGAAAAGAGTTTTTAATAATATTACTAAGTAATTAAACCTTTTATTATATAGACCTAAGTAATAAAGGCCTATGCTTACTAAAGTGTTACTAAGAGAGCTATAGCTTATAACTAAAGTAATAACCCTAGAAAGGGTTAAAAATGCTAGCCTAATTAATATAGCTATTAATATTAATACACTAAAGAGAGTATAGGTTAAAGAGATTTCTAATAAACCCTTAGTTAATAAAAGATTATAGCTAGCCTTTATAAGGTAATTTAAAAAAGAAGAGTTAAGCATTATAGGTAATAGAAAAGGGACGCTATAAGACTGCCTTATTACTTAGCTTTATAAGGAGGTCTTTAGTAAAAAGGTAGGCATAAGCCTATATAACCTCTTTAAGCTCTTTCTATTATTAGCTAAATTAGCTACTAGTAAGTATACTACCTATACTAAGGGGATTAAGGAAGTGTTTTATTATAATAGGTTATTTAAGTTAGCTAAATTAATTTAACCTTAAGAATATTAATATTAGAAAATACCTAGATTATTTAATTAAAGGATAATAACCTAGGTTATTAAAACTATAACTAAACTTATAAAGTAATAAAAGGTAGAAGATATTAATAAACTTACTATATAATAAGTTAGCAATTCTATAGTTAAAGTTAGTAGTGCCTTATAAAAGTAACTATAAGATAGACTAGGATTAATAACTCTTTATACTAATTTACTATAACTAGGCTATAATTTATTTAATTATATATAATCCTACTTAGTATAAATTAATTAGAAGCTAAATAAAGGGGAGAGATCTTATAAAGTTATTTACCTATATATAGTAGTGGGCTACTTATAAGATCTCCCTTACCTATAAGTCTAACTTAAAGACCTAAAAGGTTTATTAATACTAGCTTTAATTAATTATAGGTTATAAGGGAACCTAATTATAGAAGAATTTACTTATAAGGCTGGTCTAAAGGTATACTTAATAAATATTAATGCTAATAGTACCTTCTACTTAAATAATACTATTAAGCTTAAAGGCAAAGTTTATATAAAGCTTTTCCTTAGGAATATTTAAATATTAGTTCGCTTCTATATTATACCTAATACAGTCTTAGTCCTCTTAATCTTAGGTATATTATTTATTTATTAAGTATAAGTATTATTTAATTATAGTTAAGGCCCTAGGGAATTAAGGATAAAATACTATTTTAGAAATATTATAGTTATATCTTAAGCAGCTAGCTGAGTTGTGTAGGATATAGTTAATAAAGGTTTACTATTTAAAATCTTAGTTAATTTATTTATAATACACTAAGAGGATAAAAATAAGAAAATAAAAGCTTTTAATTAAATAGTTAAAGAAAAGATAAAATTTAAATTAAAAAAAGATAAAATTTTAGTGCTAATTATAGAAGAGGAAGGGGATAAGGTTCTAATGCTTATCTTTAGGTAAGCTTTTAAAAGCTAGAAAGCCTAACTAAATACTACTACTAAGGAAATCTAACTATCTTAATAAATATAAATATCTAATCTAAAGGTAAATACTATATATAAGCGTATTAGCTAAAAGGTATACCCCCTTAATAATATTCCCTTTAATAAATTAGTCCCTAAAGGAGATTTAAAATAGAAAATAAAGAAATAGGATGCAGTTAAGGAATGCCTTAATACTAATAGGAAATATAAGGAATTTATTATAAAATAGTTTTCTAAACACCCTTAGGGGTTTTATTTAACTTAAGAAAGACTTAATTAAATAGTTACTATAATAGAGAAATATCTTATACTTTAAGAACTTAATGTTTTTAAGGAAATCCTTAGCAATAAGGAGGCTGCTTTAGGTTAGGACTTATTACATATTAGTAAGGTTAACCCTCTTATTATACCGCCCTAAGTTATTAAAGTTATAGAGCATTTAGTTTAATAAGCTAAGTCTATTTCTATTCCCCTTACCCTTTAGTTAAAATTAATTAAGTTATTAAAGAAAAAGTTAGATTATAGTTTACTAAAAGAATCTTATAGTTCCTATTAAAACCCTTATTTCCTTATTATAAAGAAAGATAGGGGGATTAGGTTAATTCTATTTATAATAAAGTATAATAGTATCATAATTAGGGATATAGGTATTCTATAGGGTACTAAAGTATTTAGCAAAGAATTTTTAATATATAAAATACTCTCTCTTATTAATTTTCTCTTTAGATATAACTAAGTAAAACTAGCTATAGTAAGTTAGGACCTTATTATAATTATAACTCTAATTAGGCTCTTAAGGTTATATTGCCTGCCTTAAGGAGCTATAAATTTAGTTATATAATTTATTAAAATTATAGGGCACATTCTCTTTAACTTAATACCCTAAGTATATACACCCTTCCTTAATAATATTATAGTAAAAGGACCTATTACTATATATAATAATACTAAAATCCTATCTAGAGTCTAAAAATATATTATAAAGCATTTAATTAATTTAAATAATATACTTTTAAAACTAAAGCTTATTAGTTATACTATATCTACTATTAAGAGTAAATTCTATTATCCTATAGCTATAGTTATTAGCTATATTTATAGTATATATAGGCATAGGCCTACTAAAGAAAAAATTATTAAGCTTAAGAAATAAATTACTTATTAAAATATAAGGGATATATACTCTTTCCTTAGTTTTATAACTTTCTACTATTTTTAAATACCCTATTTTACTATAATTACACTGCCCTTAGTATATTTTTTATATAAGAACACTACTTAGGAATAGGGTCTAGAATATAAAGAAGTAATAAGGAAAGTTATTAATACTATTATAACTACTCTAACATTATAATTAATTAATATATCTAATAGTTATAGTAATATTATACTTATAGTTAATGCTAGTAATATTAGTTAGGGTACTACGCTATTACAGGAGGTTAATAATAAATAATATTCTATATAGTTTAAAAGCAGTATATAAAATAACATAAAAGTTAAATATAATATAACTAAATAGGAATATTAGGCTCTACTCTATACCCTTTATAGGCTTTAAATTTACCTCTTTAGTATACTTTTTATTCTAAAGACTAATTAAATAGTTTTAAAGCATTAACTTTAAAGTACTATTAATAATATCCCTAGTACTATTATTACCTACTAGCTTAGCTATATTCTTTTATTTAACTTTAAGGTCTAATATATCCCTAAAAAGCAATATTTAGCTACTAATAGGTTATCTTAAAAAGGTCCTAGGCTATTTAATAACCTTAATAGGGTTATTAAAAAAGATATTAAGTAATTTATTAATTTATAGCTTTATACTAATTAACTTAGAGAGGCAGATACTACCTACTACACCCCTAAGTTATAGTAAATTATTTTTTACCTTATAACCTTAAATAAACTATTTAATTACTTAGTAAAGAAGTTTAGAGTATTAAAGAGAAAGGTATTATATTTCTTTATTAATAGCGCTAAGCTTTATAAAAAACCTATAGGCCTTTTAAAGGGCCTAATACTTATTATTAATAACCTAAATAAGTAGCAGTTTATTATTAAGAAAATTTACCTTTTAATAGCTTATAAGGGAATAAAAGTAGTTTACTAAGTAGTATAATAAAGGTATTACTAGAGAGAAATATAGAACACTATATAGAAAATGCTATAATACTATAAAGTTTACTAAATATTTACACTATAGCGCTATTATAAGCTTGCAATACCTATCGCTCTAAGTAACCCTATAAGTAAGATATATATTAACACTTAATACTTACTATTTAATTATAAGTATAAGTACCTTTCTAGAAGCTTAATATAACCTTATAAAATAAATTAAAGCTAAACTAGTTTACACTACTATAATAAAAGCTATTTACTGCTTTCTTAATACCCTAATTAATAGATTTAAATAAATACTATTTATTATTTATAATAAAGGTCTAGAGATAAGAGGGAAGCTTAGCAATACCCTAGCACAACTCAGCATATAAGGCATATAGACCTCTAGCTATAACCCTAAAGTAAATAGCCTTATTAAAGTAAGGTATTAGTCCCTAGCTTCTATACTTACTAAATTAAGTAGTTTAAATAAGAAATAGCTAAAGCATCTTAAATAAGCTCTTCTTACTAATTATATTATAATTAGGTCCTTTTATAGTTAATTAGCCTTTTACCTTATCTATAGATAGGAACCTTTACTACCCTTTAAAGTAGAATTTTTAACCTAGTGACTTATTAACTAAAATAAGGTAACTATAGTATAGGACCTTTTTAAAGCTAGGATCCACATTCTTAACTAAAAGGATACAGATATTATAGCTATATAGAAAAAGGTGCTTTAATTTTAATAATAGCTTATAGCTAGGACTAATAAGAAATAAGCAGCCTTTATTTATAAGAAGTTTAATTAATTAGTTCTAAGGGATTTTATTTTAGTATATAATATATATTATATAATAGATATATTCTTAACTAAGAAATTAATAATAAAATAGAATAGCCCCTTTAGAGTCTATAGTTAGGTACTAATTACAAAAGTATATAGGCTTTAAACTTTAAATAGGATTATTCTTAATAAAATAGTTAATAGAGATTATATTAAGAAGTTTATTCCTAATAATAATAGTTAGTAGACTTCCTCTACTAATAACTAGCTGCATTAACTAGCTAGTTATAGTATAACTTTAACGGACTTAAATAACAAACTTATAGCCCTACTTCTATTAAATGCTAATTATAATATATTTAATTAAATAATTTCCTAGTTTAATAAAACCCTTCTTCTAAGGGGTATCTTAGAAGATAAGGATTCTTTAAATAGGGAGGTAAGCGTGCTACCTTAATAATATCCCTACTATTAGATTAAAGTATAGATACTAGGACTTACTAATAAACAGTAACTTTAGTATTAGGTATATTATCTTTCCCTTAATTATTAACCTATTAAACCTTCTCTATTTTTCCCCTATTGTTTTTTCTTCTTTTTTTCCCTTAATATATTTAATTTTATTTTATTATAGTCTTCTGCTTTTTTTAGTAATAAAGCACTGCTTACCTTATTACTTAGGGAGGGGGAAGCGCTATAGTTTTTCCTTATTTTATTTAATCCCTTAGTTTTATTACTTATATTATACCTTATTAACTA
>SRPW01000029.1:0-65593 GCA_018360225.1 Claviceps pusilla | reverse complement strand
TATATATTACTTTATTATAATTTAAATTATATTAAAGCTTTAATATTTTTTAAGTTTTTAAGTAGCTTTTATATTAATTATATATATTTAACTTATTTAATTAATATATTATAATAACTATTATAATTTTTAGTATTTTTTATAGCTAAAATAAACTTAATTTAATATTTTTAAGGTATATTTATATTATTATTTTAAAGCTAAATAAAACTTAATTAAAAATTAAATAAAACCTAAAAAAAAAAGAGTTATTTACTATATATTTTATTAAATTTATATAAAAAATAAAGTAAATATTATTTAAAATATTTAGTTTAATAATTAAAGATATTAAAATATTAAATATAATATATTTAAATATAATTTAGTTTAGCTTTTTATTTAATTAAAAGGTATAAATATTATAAAAGCTAAGCTAAACTTTATTTTTTAGCTAATAATACTTTATTAAGTATTATAATTAATTAAAGAACTTTTATTATTATTATTAAGTAAAATTAATAATAATTTAAACAAGTATTATTTTTTATTTAATATACTTAAAAAACTAAATTACTTACCTTTTAAAAAATATTTAATTTTATATAAAAGTTAGTATATATTAAATAAAATTAATATTAAAACTATAAAAAGCTATATATATTAAAGCTAATAATTAATAAGGTATAGTTATTTAAAGTAAGCTAGTATATTACTTAATATATAAGCTAATTTATTTAAATAAAAAAAACTATAATTTATAATATTATTTATATTTTTTAATTTATATACTTAGTATTATTATTAGTTTAAAAATAATAAAATATAAAAAAAAGCTACTTAGTATTTATAAGGGAGTAAAGTATTAACTAAAAGCTACTTATTTAATTTAAGCTTTAGTTTAATATAATATTTAAAGGAAATTTATAAAAGTATTATTAATAGCTTAAAAAGTATTAAATATATACTTTAATACTTATATTAATTATAGCTTTTAATTAAATATATTTAAAAAAGTAATTTATAATAACTATAAGGAATTAAAGAGTATTTAAAGAGTTTATTAAAAAGTTAGTTATAAAATTTACTAATAACTATAATTAATACCTATTTAATACTAAAATAAGCTATAAAAAGCTTTATTATAAGTATTAGCTTTTATAAGTATTATAATAGTAATAATTATATATATATTATATAATATTTAAGGATATACCCTTTTAATAATAGTTATAATAAAAAGCTTAAAAGGTTATATTTTTTTTTAAGTAGCTTATTAAGGGTAAGTTATAAGTTTATTAAATTAATATAGTAATAAGGGGCTTATATTATAGCGCTTAAAGGTAGCTATAGAATAATAAAGCCTTATAAGTATTAACTATATAGTTATTAATTTATTAATATATAGCTACCTTAATAAGGAATCTTTAAGCCTTTAACTATATTACTTTAATCTTTACTTAATATATAGAGTTAGCTTATATACCTTAGTTTTAAAGGTATTAAAAATAATTATTTATAAAGAAGTTATAGCTTTATAAATTAATTATAATTATATTAATTAAAGCTTAATTTTATTTTAATATAAAAATAAAAAGGGTAATAAGGGGCTATAATAAGTATATAACTAAAACTAAGCTAAATAATAGCTAAGTTACTATAAGCTCTCTTAACTTATTTTATTTATAATAAAATAATATATTAAAGTATACTACTTAAAAGCTTAAATAATAATAAAAGTAAAAATTAAAGAAAAAAAGGGTTTTTATTTAATATACTTAATATTTTAATATTTTTTAAAGGCTTATAAAGTATTTTAAGTTTTTATAATTAATAAGAATTATAAATAGCTTAAAGATACTATAAAGCTTAATAAACTATACTTTAAAATATAAAATTATACTAAGTAATTTTTTATTATAAATTATATAGTTTTATTAAAGGGCTATAAATTATATAAAGTAATAAGCTATTAATTATAATATACTTATTATATTATATTATAAAAGGTACCCTTTAAGTGCTTTCTTTAATATATTAGCCTTTACTATTATATTTTAAGTAAGGTTTTATTAAGCTAAAATAAAAGCTAAAGAGAATATATTTTTAAGATATTAAAAGGCTAATTAATAAGCTAAGAACTAAATAAATAAAGCTTTTTTTTTAATTAAGTTAAATAAAAGCTTAATAAAATTTAAAAAATTAGCTATAAACTTTTAATAAAAGTTTATAAAACTTAAAAAACTATATACTTTTTATAAGTAAGTTAGCACTTTTTACTTATAAATAGTAGCTACTTTAGCTAAGTTTAGCTAAACTATATAGTTAATTTAAATTATAAATTTTAAATATTTTATCTTAGTTATATAAAAAATATATTTATTAAGATTAAAATATAAGCTAGCTTATTAAAAATAGAAAAGAATCTTTTTTATATACTTTATATAGTTTTTATATATATTATTAATATAAATAAGGATATTATTAAAGTAAGCTATTATATAGGCTTTTAAGGTATTCTTTAAGGCTTTATTAATATAATATTAAAATATTATAAATACTTTAGCTAAGCTAAAGAAGTAAATAAGCTATTTAAAAAGGCTAAAATATATATAAAAGGCTATTAAAGATTTATTCCCTTTTACTATATATAAGTAATAAAAAATAATATAAATATTTAGTTTTATAAACTATTAAATATTAGCTAAGAAATATAAAGTTTTCTTAATAAATAGTAATAAATAATAGTTTTAGTTTATAATTTTATTTAATACTTTATAATTTATATAAAAATACTAGCCTTTACTTACTTTTTTAATTAAAAGTATTAATATAGCTATTAAAAAAAAGAAAGCTTAAATTTAGCCTTTATTTATTAAATTTATAATTTATTTCTATATTTTTAATAATTAGTTCTAAAGTATATTATAAAGTAATGCTTAAAATAAATTTAATAAGCTATTATTAAGATTTCTTTATAAATAAATATAGTAATTAGCTTATTTTTAATAAAAAAGTAAAGTATTAATATTCTTATAGTAAAATAAATCCTTAAAGTTAGTTAATTTATTTAGTAAAAAAAATAAATTTTTAATTATTTTTAAGGCTATTAAGTATATTATAAATATAAGAATAATATTAATTTTCTATAAACTTATAAATATAATACTACTTACTTTATTAAACTATAATATATAATAAACTAGCTTAATATATATTAATTCTATAATAGTAATTATTAATAAAGCTATTCTTTAAGTATTTAAGGTATAAATCTTAAGGCTATTTTATATATAAATAATAAAGAGATATTTAGTAATATATAATATAATATTATTTTAAGCTATTTAAAGTGCTTTTAAAATATAGTTTTAAAAGAAACTTAGAATTATATAAGCTACTATAAAGAATAATTAGCTATTTAAGTTAATACTAAATTAAATAAAATAAATAATTTTTAAGTATTAAAATATATTAATATAGCTATATTATATAACTATTATAATAGTAATTAAGGTATATAATTATACTAAAGTAATATATTAAAAGCTTAGCCTTTAAACTATACTTTTACTTATAATAATATAGCTATTATAACTATTATTTATTTAAGTATTAATAAACTAAGAATTATTATATAAAAAAAAAAAAAATAATACTTTTTTTATATAATATTTTATTTCTTTATAAATATTTAAGCTATTATTATTATAGGTATAGTATAAGCTAAAACTATTAATATATATTTTATTATTAAAACTTATATAATAAAGCTATTTTTTTTTAAATTAAAGTTATTATTATTATTTATTACCTTTTTATTAAAAGTATTTAAAACTTTAATATTTAATTCTTTTATTAGTTAATAAGTAAAAAGCTATATATAGTTTTAAATAAAATAGCTATTATTATTATAATATAAATATTAATAAATAGCTTTATAATATTTAATAATATTCTTTAATATTTAAATTACTTAAATTATACTTTTAATATTTATAGGCTTTATACTTACCTTACTTTTACTAAAGAATTTATAAATTTATTTAAAGCTTAAAAACTTAATAAAATTAATATTTATTATAGCTATATCTTTATTATAATTATACTTAATATAAAGGTAATAATAAGCCTTAATATACTTCTTAATTTAATATAAATTAATATTTAAAGTAATACTATAGTATTATATAACTATTATATAATAATTAAAGTAAGGAATATTATAGCTTATATAATAATCCTTTATTTATTTATTAAATCTAACCTATAGCTTAATAAGTTTTACTATATTAGCTTATATATTTTTACTTATAAAATATAACTTTTATTTAAAATAAATAAAAAAATTTATAAATTATTTATTAAAGTATTATTTAAGTTAATTAAGCTTTAAAACTATATACTTTTTTTAATAAGGGTTTATAAATATAATATTAAAGTACTTAAAAAAGTAGCTTAGTATATATTAATAATTATTACTTAGCTTAAAAAATAAAGCTACTTATACTTAGATTTTAAGTAATAGGTTTTAATAAATAAAAAACTATTTATTATAATTAATACTAATAAAGTTTAAGTTAGCCTTTAGCTTATATATTATAAAGCTATACTAAGCTTAAAATAAAGCTTTATTTTTATTATAAGAGTTTTTTATTAAAAGTAGCTTATACTGAAGCTATATTTAGTTAAAGTATATTAAAGCCTTCTTATAAAAGGCTTAGTTTATTATAGCTATATAATAATATAATTCCTTAAGCTAAGCTATTATTAAGGTAATAGTTTTATAAAAGTAGTATAGGTTTTATATATTACTTAATTAAGCTACTTATTTATAATACTAAGGGTTTATTATATTATTTATATATAAATAAATATTATAAATAATATTATAATAAATAATAATTATTATAAACTAGCTTAAATAGCTTTTATAATTTAATATTAATAAAGTTATTATTATTTATAAAAAGAAAAGAAAAACTACTATTTTTCTTTATTATATATTTATTTTATATATAATATATATATATAGGGTTTGCCCTATAGGTGTAGTAGGTTGCCTTAAATACTCCTCTCCTGCTCCGCTAAGGATCCGAGCCTACAGCTTGAATCCATCACATTTAGTCAGAATTCTATAGTTACGCCGCCCATACGCGCACACGCTTACTGGCTTACACTAGCTTATAAAGCCCCCTATAAAGTACTTCTATTAGCACTATAATTATAGCACTAATAGTGAGGAATTACCTATAAATAACTCTGTTATTTTCAACACTTATATTAATAAAGATAAACAAGTGCTTACTTAGGTTATTATAAATAGTTACTTATTAAGTATAAATTATTTACTTTTTTATTATATACTAAGTATATAAATAAATAATTAATTAATAATAATAATATAAAGTAATTTTTTAAATTACCTAGCTTAGTGTTTTATTATAGTTAATAATATATATATATATATAATTCTTTATTAAACTAATAAAAAAGTAATTATTTAAATTACTTACTTTAGTATTTTAATGTTATAGACTGGCCTAGAGGCTACTGCGATCTAGCGTTAATAGAATATATTATTACTCTTAAGGAGAAGGAGAAGAGAGAGAGGTTCTTTTATAGCCTTTTTAATACTATTTATTTATAAATACCCTAAGTAGGCTTACTTAGGCTACTTAGAGTAAGTATACTATAGGTATTATACTTACCTTACTTAGCCTTTTTTATTTCTTTAAAAATCTAAGCTTTTAGCTTAAATTTATTATATAGCTCTCTTTTTACTTATATATAAAGGCTAGGTAATTATTAAAGTAATTTTATATTAGCCTTTAGCTAATTATACTCCCCTTTTTAATAGTAGCTATCTTACTACCTTTATATATAGTTATATACTACTATTATTATTATATATATTAATTATAATAGGTTTATTAGTATAGTTATATACCTATATACTTACTTTATATTATTATTATATATATATATTATTATTATTATAGGTTTATTACTATTATAGGCTATATTTAATTTATTACTTTATAAATACTATTTAGCTAGCTAGTTATATTTATTTTTAAGCTAGTTAGCTATTTTATTTTATTAATATTAATATTTTATAAAAACTTTATAAAGTCTTATAAAAACCCTTATTATTTTATATTATAAGTTTGTTTTTAACTTACTTTTATATATTTATATATCTCTTTTTTCTATATATATTTATTGTAAATCCTTTATTAAACATATTATATTTATACTATATTTATTTTATTATTTATTTAATTCTTACTTAAACTTACTTATATTAATTTAATCTTTATTTATTAACCTTTTTATATTTTTTTTACTTTTATAATATTATTATTATATGTTTAAGATTAATATAATATAGTTTCTTAATATAATTTTTTTAAAACTATAATAAAAACTAATTAACTTTAAAAAAAAACTATAGCTATTATTATTAAAGTATTAGTTCCTTTTTTTTACCTTTTTTTAATTACTTTAGTAATTATATTTTAAAATATAACTTAAATAATAAAATATTTAATATTACTTAATATTACTTTAAAAAGTATTTATATTTACTTTATTAATAAAATATACTATAGAATAAGTTTAATTACTATTATATAATTAAAAAAAAGCTTATTATATTTATTAATATAAAAAAAATATATATTTAAAAGCTATATTTTTATACTATAAATATTAAATTATACTATATTATTTAAAAAGTAAAGGTTATTATTAAATAAGGTATATCTCTTTATAGCCTTAAATATAGCTATAAGAAATTTATATAAATAATATTCTTTAAGTAACTTATAAATATATTTTATAATATTTATATTACTACTTTAGTATACTATACTACTTTAATTACTTTAGCTAATAGTTTTTTATTTATATTTACTATATATTTACTAAATAGGTTTATATTTAAAATTATTATAGCTATATTACTTTTATTTATAGTTTTTACTTTCTTACTTATATATATTATTACTTTAGTTAATATTAATATAGTTTAAAATTTAAAACTTATTACTTATAACTTATATATTATTATTATTACTTTTTTATTATTAACTTTAATACTTATTTATATTTATAATATATTTTAAACTCCTTTATAATAGGTTAATAATATTAGCTTTTTATTTTTTAGTATTATATTTTTTTTTTACTATATAAGTTTATTTATTATATATTAAGCCTTTATAATAAACACTTTTTATTAACTTTCTCTCTCTTTAAGTATAACCTTTTTAATACTTATTTATATTAGTATTAATATACCTATACCTTATTATTATTTTACTTATACCCTTATTAATACTTATATTCTCTTTATATTAAATACTTTATATAATTAGTTATATTAATTACTTAATTATTTTTTCTTTAATAATAAAATAAAAGGTATTTTATTTTACTTTATTATTAATAATAATATAAATAAGATTTTACTTTATTATTATTTAAATAATAAGCTTTTTAAACTTTATAAAACTTTTTATATTAATTAATATTACTTTTATTATTAATATTATTATAAAGTAAGCTTTTTTAAAGCTAATAATAATAATATTATAATACTTTTTATTTTTAACTTTATACTTTTTATATTTTTTATTAATAATATTAAAGTTATAAATATTTTATTTAATAATAAGCTTAATTTACTTTACTTATTTTTTATATTAAGTTTATTTTAAAATATTTACATACTTTTTTTAGCTTTTTTTAGTAATTTCTTTATATTTAAAATATTTATACTTATAAAGTATTAATAGCTATAATAAAATATATTTAAAAAAAAATAATTAAAGTAAGGTATTTAAGCTAAACTTTATATAAGTTTATATTAATATTAAAAGATAAGTAGGTTAAGTATATAATAAAATAAATATTTATAAAGGTTATATATATAATATTAAAAATTTAGCCTTAAAATAGTTTATTATATATTTATATATTTCTTTATTATAACTTAAAGTATACTAATACTTTAGTATTAATAAAGTTTTTTAATAGTTTTTAAGTAAGCTATATATAACTTACTTATTTAATTAAAATATTATACTTATTTCCTTACCTTTAAATATTATATATAATTATTATATTCTTTATTATATATTTATATAAGTTTAAGTCTTTATTTCTTAATATTAATACTAAGCCTAGCTTAAAATTTACTAATATTTATATTAAAAATAAATTAATTACTATATACTTTAAAAAACTAATATAAAAAATAAAATAATTATTATATAAAATATTTAAATAAACTATAAAAGGTATAAGTATTTTTAAAATTTAATATTTAGCTATAATATAATTTTGTTTTTAATATAAGTAATTTATTTTAATATATTATAAGCTAAGCTATACTATATTTTTAATATAAAAAAACCTTAGTTAATTAATAAAATTTATTTATTATATTTTATTAATATTATTAAATAAAATTTATAACTACTTAAGCTAAAGCTATACTTTTTTAAAAAGCTTTAAAAAATAAAGCTATTTACTTTTTAAGTATTATTATACTTTTTTACTAAAAAAAAGCTAACTATAATATATAAAACTACTTAAACTTTTTAGTAAGTATATTTTATATCTTTATTAGTTTATAAATAATATATTATAAAAAAAAGCTACTTTATATTTATAAAAAAGTAAAGTATAAACTAAAACTATTTTATTTAATTTAAACTTTAATTTAAAATAATTTATAAAAAAAATTTATAAAACCTTTATTAATAAAAATAAAAATACTTTATATATACTTTAGTTATTATATTTATTATAGCTTTTAACTAAATAAACTTATAAAGCTAAGTTATAATAACTATTAAATATTAAAGTAAGTCTTTATTTTTTATTAAAAAGTTATTATAAAATTTATAAAAATTAATAATTAAAACTAATTTAAAGCTAAAATTAGCTTTAGTAAGCTTTATTATAGCTACTAGCTTTTTTAATTACTTATATAATAATAATTTTATATATATTATACTATATCTTTAAATATATTTTTTAATAATAATTATAATAAAGTACTTAAAATATTATATTATACTTAAAGTAGTTAAGTAAAGGTAACCTATATATATATTTAATTAGTATAATAATAAGGGGTTTAAATTATAAAACCTAAATTTAGCCTTAAAATTAAAGAATACTATAAGTATTTATATTATAATTAGTAACTTAAGCTTTTATATTTATTACCTTTAAAAACTTTTATTTATTTAGCTTAATAGCTTATTATTTATAAATATATAATTTATTAAATTAAAGGCTTTAGTTTTATAGTAATTATAAATATTTATTATAAAAATAAAAATAGCTAAATAATAGCTTATTTCTTTTTTTTTATTAGTTTAGTTATATAAGTTTTTTCTTTATAGTATTTTTTAGCTATTAAGCTTTTTTTATTATATTATTTTTATAGCTTTTAAATAAATATATTTTAAATATTATTCTTATTTTAATTATTAGCTTAATATTTATATATTATAATATAATAAGTATTATAAGTAATTATTACTATAAAGAGTCTTTAAACTTAATTTATTTTTATTATAATAAAGTATTAAGCTTATTAGCTAGGTATTTTAAGTAATAATATAGCTAAAAATTATAAAAAGTAAGTATTTTTAATTAATATATTTATTATTTTAATATCTTTTAAAATATAGTAAAGTACTTTAAATTTTAATAGTTTATAAAAATAATAAAGAAGTAAGTAATATTTTAAAGCTTTATTTTTTAAGCTTTAAAATATAAAATATTTACTAATAGTTTTTTATTATAAATTATATAATTTTACTAAGCTATAGTTAAGTAAGTAAAGTAATAAGCTATAAAGTATAAAATATTTTTTAAATTATATTATAAAAGGTTTTTTTTTATAACTTATTTAAAAGTATTAGCCTTTAATAATATACTTTAATTAAAGTTTTATTATATTAATATTAAGTATAAAATAAATATAAACTTAAATACTTTAAATATTAAAGTATATATATTAATTTATTAAAAAAAAGCTTTTTTTTTATAAAAGTTAATAAAGATTTAGTAAGCCTTAAGAAGTTTTTAATAAATTTTTAATAAAAGTTAATAAATTTTAAAAAGCTTTATACTTTTTATATTTATATTAATATTTTTTAATTTTAAATAATTATAATTTTTTTAAAGTTAAAGTAAATATTTTTTTTAATCTTTATAATAAACCTAAGGTATTTAACCTTTTAAACCTTAAAACTATATTTATTAATATTTAAATAAAGCCTTATTATTTATAATTATTATAAAATAAAATAGGTTTTTTATATATAATCTCTTTATAAGCTTAAAGTATAAATAAAAATATTATTTAAATATATTATAATAAAATTATTAAAAATAAACCTTAATATATTATAAATATAATATTAAAATATAATAAAGGTATTAATTAAGCTAAAAAAGTAAACTAATTACTTAAAAAGTTTTAATTATATTTAAAAAGCTATAAAATATTTATTTCTTTTTATAATATAAAAATAATAAAATATAGCTTATATATTTAGTTTTATAAATTAATAAGCTTTAATAAATAAATATAATATTTTTTTAATTAATAATAAAGAATAATAATTTTAATTTATAACTTAATTAAGTATTTTATAGTTTATATAAAATTACTACTTTTTTCTAGCCTTCTTTACTATAAGTATTAATTTAGTTATGAAAAATAATAAAGTATAAATTTATTTTTTATTTATAAGCTTAATTACTTACTTATAAATTTCTAAAAATTAGTTTTATAATATATTATATAAAAAAATATATAAAAGGTTAAAAATAAAGCTATTTAGGTTTTAATAAAGTTAAATATAATAATTAATATAGCTTTTATATAATAATAGCTTTTTTATTTTTTCTTTATTAAATAAATTTATAAAATTTCAAAGTTTTTATAAAAAACCTTTAGCTTTTAATAAAACTTAATTAAGCTTAGTTTTTATAGCTAAAGTTAAATTAATTTTATAAAAGCTTATTATAAAAAACTATATATTAAACTACTTTTTTATTATTTAATAAACTATTTTTATATAAACTAAATTTAAAATAATTAGTATTAAATTAGTAACTTAATAGGTATTTAAAGGTATTACTTTTAAGCTATTATTAAATTATATAATTAGTTATTAAGGTATAAAGTATAACTTAATATTATTTTAAGCTAGCTAAGGTATACTTAAAATATAGTTTTTTATAAAGCTTAAAATAATATAAATAGCTATAAAAAATATTTATTTATTTATATTTTTTTAAAATTATATTAAGTATTTAATTTATATCTTTAACTTTAATACTAAATAGCCTCTTTATATAATCTTTATTACTATAATAATAATATAAAGTATTAAAAGTAAAACTTATTAAAGGCTTAATTATTAAGCTATTTTTTATTTATAATAATAAAAGCTATTATATTTATTATTTACTTAAATAATAAAAAAAATAATATTATTATAAAAAAAAAAGTAATAATTTTATACATATTTTTATATTTAAAAAATCCTTCTTTAAACTATTTACCTTTAAAAATATATAACTTTATATATTAATTACTTTTTCTTTACTAAGTTTTAAGCTAAGGAATTATTTTTTTTTAAATTTACTTTAAAGTTTTTAATAACTTCTTTTATATTTATTATATAAATACTTATAATATTCTTAAAAAGTATTATTAAAAAAAATAATAAAATTAATAATATAAAATAAAGCTATAATAAAGGTGTTACTTAAGCTTTTAATATTTATTTTACTTCTTTAAAATTATTTAAATAATATATTATTAATTCTTTTTTTTTTATTTTTTAAGCTACTCTTTTAAAACTTTATAAAGTTAATTTTTAATATTTTTAAATTATTACTTTTATTTTACTTAATCTTTATTTAGTATAATACTTTTATTTATTTCTTAAGGTAGTAAAAGTTAATATTAAGTATAATACTATAGTAGTGCTTTATAGCCTTATTATAGTCTATTTAAGATATATTATACTTTATATAATAATTATATATATACTTATTAAGTGCTCTATAAATCTTAGTAAGCTTTACTAAGTTCTTTTAATAAATACTCTTAGTTAATACTAGCTTTTATTTAAAGTATATATTGTGACGGGGGGAAAAAGAACACCACCCCCCCAACTAGCTAGGTTAAGGGCCGTTGGCAGCTGGTGGCGGCTGCAAGCTAGTGTAGCTATAAGGTTGTCAGCTGGCCGGCAGTTGTTAGAAGAAAGAAAAGAAGAAAGAAAAAGAAGAAAAAGAAGCCTAAAAATAATCATGAATAATATCAGTGACCCAGAACCTAGCTTACAGCTGCTGACAGCTGCAAGCTAGCCACAAGTGGTTGAACTTTAAAGGTCCAAGTGCGGGTGGTTTTTCTATTTAAGAATTGGCAATTTGCATTGCTTATATACTGGGTGGAAGTCACGTGCGCGCAGTTGCTGACAGCTGTTAACTATTGTGCGCGGCTGCGCACGGCTGTCAGAAATACAGGGACGGGGGACATTCCCCCTAACACAACATAAAAGTTAGTAAAACTCTTTATTAATTATTAATAAAGTTAATTAAGCTTAAAAATAATATACTTTTATTAATATAAATCTATATATATTTTATTAAAATAAGTTAAAAACTAATAAAAGTTATAATTAAAGTTTTTTTTAAGCTTAAAAAAAAAGTAACTTAAGCTTAAACTTATAATATTAAGCTTTAGTAAAAAAAAACTATTAATTATAATTATTATTAATAAAGTTTTAGTTTATATTTAACTTATAAGCTATTAAGCTTTTTTATATTTTAAAAAAGAATTTATTTTTATTATAAAAGCTTTTTATTAAAAATAGTTTATTTTTTATATACTTTATATTTATTATTACTTAAGTCTTACTTAGGCTTAATATAAATTAAAAGCTATTAAAAGCTAATATATTTTAAATAAGCTTTTTTAACTATATTTTTTATTATATAACTATTTTATATAAATAATATACTTTTTATAAAATTATATATTAAGCTTTATTACTTTTAAAATATTTATTATTTATTTTAAGTAAAGCTTATTTAAATTTATAAAACAAAAGTAATAAATATTATAAATTAGCTTAAAAGCTATTATAATTTAGTATTAATAAAATATATTATTACTTTTAAAAAAAATAAAAAAAAAAGAGGTTTTTTTATAGCTTTTTTAATATTATTTATTTATAGGTGCCCTAAGTAGGCCTACTTAGGCTGCTTAGGGCAAGTATACTATAGTTATTATGCTTACCCTACTTAGCCTCTCTTATCCCTCTAAGGATCTAAGCTTCTAGCTTAAATCTATTACATTTAAGTATAAAAAGGTATTTATTTCATTATTGTATTCTTTTTTTACTTAATATTTCTTTAGCTTTTTTATTTTATTTATTATATTTATAAAGCTATTTTTTTATATTTATTTCTTTATTTTTTACAATTCTTTATTACTTTTTCACTTTACTTTATAAGCTTTTATTATATTTTATACTTTATTACTTTTACTTTCTTAATTATTAAACTTTATAGTATATTCTAAGGTTTATTATATAATATTTAACTTATTTTCTTTTTATTAACTTAAAGCTTTTTAAAAAATATTTATTATTATTGTATTATTATTTTCCTTTTTTTTATTTAAAGACCGTTAATATATTATTAAATACTATATAATAAAAAGTAACTTTAATAATAAGTTATATACCTTTACTATACTTATAAGTTTAAAGATATAATATATTTTTTATTTTATTTATATTTTTTATAATAATACCTTTAACTATATATTAAAGCTAAAAGATTTTTATAAGCTATATTATCTTTATTATTATACCTATAAATATTATTTAAACTTAATAATATATAGTTTTATATTATACTACTTTACTTATAAAATAGTTAGTATTATTTATGTTAATAAAGTTATTATATAACTATATATTCTTACTTATAATATACTTAATAAAAAAATAATCTATAACTTTTATATTATAACTTTCTATTTTGAAGTATTATTTTTTTAATACTTTAAATAATACTTATAAGCTTATTTACATTATTATAGCCTTAACATTTACGTTTTTTGTTTTATTATTATTATTTATTTTAAATAACATATAAGTTTTATTATACTAAAATAAAATTAAAGTAGCTTTAATAACCCTATTTTTTATTTTTTATATATTATTATAATATAAAATACTAATAAATTATTTATTATTTAGTATACCTTTATTAGTTATATGAATATATTAACTATTTAAACTTTTTTTTATTAGCTTAATATTTATAATATTTTTAGCTTTAATAGTTATTTAAAATATAATTAAAAAAATAATGAAAGAATATTTAAAATAAGCTTTAAATTCTTTAAAGTATTTAAATTATAGAATTTATTTATATATATATAAAACAAAGCTTAATATAATTAAAGTTATATATAATTAAGGTTTAAATATAACATTCTTTATTATTTTATTAAATTATTATTATAAAGTATACTATTTTACTATACTTTAAATTTAATAAAAGTAGCTATATTTATTATATTTATAAAAGGCTTTTAAATTAGCTATATATATTTATATTATTAAATTAATATATTTTATTCCTTATCATATTTCAATATATTTTTTATTATTAATATATTCTTTATTATATATTTTAATAACTTTTATTTAATTTTATTTTATATTTTAATTAAAATTAAGTAATTATTTTATAAAACTTAAAAGAAAAATAAATTATTTATTACTTTATTTATTACATTTATAGAAAAAACTAAATATATATCATTTGAAATATTTAAATAAATAATTAAAAAAGTAAAAACCATTAATATAATATACTTTATTATTATTTAATGAAGTATTTTATTTAATTATAAAATATAAATATTTTATAAATTAAACTAAAGTTTATTTTTAATTTAATACTTTTTAATTAAATATTAAAAGTAGTTTATAGCTTTTTATTAATATTATTAAATAAAGTTAATTATAGCTTAAATAAATTAATTATTTATTTTTAAATATATTTTAAAAATTATATTACTTACTTTTTAAAAAGTATTTATGTTTAAATTAAAAATAAAATATATTAAACTCAATTTATATTATATTTATATATAGAGTTAAGTTAATACTTACTTTTATAATTTTAGAGGTAGAGTTATCTTATATTAATTAGTATATTATTATATATTTTAATTAGTTTATTTTTAAAAAAATATAATTATAACTTTTAAAATTACTTAAATTATTTAGTTTATATACTTTATATTCTTATTTATTTAAAAATAATAAAATATTGAAACAAAACTAAATATTAATTAAAATATAAAAAAAGAATTAAAGAGTATTAATTTAATTTAAATTATAATTAAAAATAATACTAAGTAAAAATATATAAGAATTCTATTTATGATATAAAAACTAATTTATATATATTTTAGTATTTATACTTTATATTAGCTTTAATTATATATATTTAAATAAATAATTTATAATTATTATAAAGTAATATAAAAAGTTTATATTAATTATAAATAATTTAATTATAATGTTTATAAAAATTTAAAACTAATAATAATTAAAAGCTAAAATATAGTATAATAAGGTTTATTAAAGTTTTTAATTCTTTATTCAATATAATAATAATAATTCTATATATAATATATAATATTTATAAATATACCCTTTTAATAATAATTATAATAAAAGCTTAAAATATAGTATTTTTTTTAAAAATACTTTAATATTAAAAAGTTATAAATATATTAAATAAGTATTATAATATATAGTTTATACTTAAGTACTTATAGTTAGCCTTAAAATAATAATATATTATATATATTAAAGGTATAGGTATTAATTTATTATTATATTTTAGCTTTTAAAGAAAAGTAATATATTTTTTAATATAATATATTAATTTTAATAGTATATATATTATTCACTTATATAACTAAGTTTTATGTTTTTTAAAGGTATATATTAATAAAAAAATATTACTTTCAAAAAGCTTTAATAAAAAGCATAATAATAAATTATTTTAATACTTTTTATTATTAAATTATATTTTTATTAAAGTAAATAAATAAGCTATAATAAGAAGTTATAGTGATTACTATAGTTACCTTAATAATATAAACTTATTTTATTTATAATAAGAAAAGATATTAAGCTACTTTACTTAAAAGTTAAGTTAATAGTGAAAATAATAATAAAAAAAGGAATTTTATTTTTTAAGTTTATTTTTTAAATATTTTATATAAGCTAATAAAATACTTAAGGTTTTTATACTTTATAAAAAGAATAAAAAGTTTAGCTATACTATATAATTTTATTAACTATACTTTAAAGTATAAAATAATACTTAAAAGCTTTTTATTGTTATGGTCTAGGTCTTTAACCTAATCTTAGGCTGCGTGCGGACGGACCGCGCTAGCTGGCACCCACCCTAGCGACGACTAACTAATATAGATATTAATTAATTAGATCTTACTAACTTAATTAATGTATATCCTTTTAACCTAGCTTAGTGTAGCTAGTAAGGGATCTGGGTAACTAGTATAACTATGCTAATATTTATAATAACCTAATTAAGTTAGTTTATAATAATTAATTAGGTTATTAAGGTTATAGGTTTAAGTCCTACTAGAACCTAGGCTTATAAGAACCTAGAGAGTAGGTTCCCTTAGTGGAGGTATAGGATTAGTTAAGAAGGTAGGGAAAGTAGGGCTATATTATAGTTTAGGTCTTTAACCTAACCTTAGGCTGTGTATAGATAGACCGCGCTAGCTAGCACCTACCCTAGCGACGACTAACTAATATAGATATTAATTAATTAGATCTTACTAACTTAAATAATACGTATCCTTTTGACCTAGCTTAGTGCAGCTAGTAAGGGATCTGCTTGACCAGTATAACTGCGCTGACATCCGCAATGACCCAATCGGGTTAGTCCATAACACTTTTAAATATTAAAATATAAATTTATGTATTAAAGCTATAAAAAAATCTTTTAAATTAGCTTTATATATTTCTTATAAAACCCTTTGAAGTAAAGAAAGATATTATTAAGGTAAGCTATAGTATATATACTAAGTATATTATTAAATATACTATTATTATAATATTTAAAGCTAGCTAGTATATTAATAAACCTAAAGGGGTATATAAGCTACTTGAATAGTTTAAACTAAATATAAAATACTATAAAGTATTTATTACTCTTAGCTATTTAAAAATAATAAAAAGTTAAGTAAATATTAAGCTTTATAAACTATTTTACTTTAGCTAGAAATTATAGTATTTTTTTAATAAAACAAAATAAAAAATAATTTTAATTTATAATAGTATTTAAAATATAATACTAAATATAAAAATACTAACCTTTGTTTATTTTTTTATTAATATAATTAAGGCTATTATTAATAAAAAGAAAGTATATATTTATTCTTTCTTTATAAGGTTTATTATTTATTTTTAAATTTTAATTATAGTATTTTTTTAATCAAAGATAATGAAAAATAATTTTAATTTATAAAGTATTTAAAATATAATAGTTAATATAAAAATACTAACCTTTATTTATTTTTTTTATTAATATAATTAAGGCTATTATTAATAAAAAGAAAGTATATATTTATTCTTTCTTTATAAGGTTTATTATTTATTTTTCAATTTTAAAAAGCTAATTATAAAGTATATTATAAAAAAGGCTTAAAAAAGAGGTAATATAAGCTTGTTTTTATTTTTATAAAGTTAAATAGAATAGTTTATATAGCCTTTATAAAGAAGTAGGGTATTAGCTTTTTTTTATAAAATAAATTCTTAAAATTATATATATATTTTTAAAAAGCTAAGCTTATATATCTTTTTAATTTGAATTTAAAGGTTTTAATATAAAAGCTAAAGTTTAGTTTATTTTTTATAGGCTAATAGCTAAAAAGTAAATAAAAGTATTTAATTTAATAATTTACTTAATAAAACTAATATAAACTAATTCTAAAATTATAAATATAAGTATTAATATATAGTAAGCTTTAAATATATATATTATAAGTTTTAAATACAATTTAATAACTAATAGGTATTAGTTTATATATAATATAATATAATTATAGAAAAGCTACAATACCCTTAAAGTATAGTTATAAAAAAGGCTTCAAATAATATAAGCTACTACTAAAAATATTTAGTTATTTAAATTAGCTTTAAAATAAATAAAATAAGTAATATAAAAGTATATATTAAAGCTACTTTAATAAAATAATATAGTATAAGTAGTTATAGTAAAGGTATAAAATAATAAAATTAGAATTTTTAAAAGCTAAAAGCTTAAGCTATTTTCTTACTTATAATAATAAAAATATTATACTTACTATTAATTTAAGTATAAATAAACTTAGTATTATTATAAAAAAATAAAAGAAAATAGTATTTTTTTAATTATTTATTTTATTTTTTATAAACCTTTAGTTTATATTTTAAGTATAAATACTCTATGTTTTATATACTATAATATCTCTCTACTAAAACTTAAGTAGTAAGCTTATCTTTTTCTAAATTAAGATCCCCTTTAGGTATAGTTAGTTTTAAATTAAAATCCCCCTTAAGTATAGTTAGCTCTTTATTAAAGGTATAAAGAGTGTAAATAAAAGTAGCTAGGCCTACTATATAGGGTAAGTAGATAGGTAGCTAGAGATATTCTATAATTTATTAACCCTTCTTAATATAGTATAAGTATTAGCCTACTTTTTATTAATATTAAATTACTTTCTTTAATACCTAAGTAGTATATATATTATTTAATATAATATTATTACTTATATATTAACCTTAAAGCTTTAAAAAGCAAGTAATATTAATACTTATTATAGCTATATTATTATTATAATTATAATTTAAATATTAATATTACTAAGCCTTAACTTATTTTTTAATTTAATATAAATTAATATTTAAAGTAATACTATAATATTATAGAACTACTATTAAGTAATTTTAATAAAGAATATTATAATTTATATAGTAATTTTTTATTTATTTATTAAAACCTATATAAAGCTTTATAAATTTTATTATATTAATTTATATATTATTACTTATAAAATAAAACTTTTATTTAAAATAAATAAAGAAGTTTATAAATTATTTATTTAATTATTACTTAATTTAATTAAGCTTAAAAATAATATATTTTGTTTAATATAAGTTTATAAATATTATATTAAAGTATTTATAAAAATAGCTTAAAGTATATTAATAATTATTACTTAGTTTAAATAACAATGTAATATATATTTATATTTTATATAATAAGTTTTAGTAAATAAAAAACTATTTCTAATAATTAATATTAAGAAAGTTAATATTAGTTTTTTATTTATATATTATAAGGTTTTATTAAGCTTAAAATAAAGCTTTATTATTTTTATAAAAATTCTTTATAAAATATAATTTATAATAAAGTTATATTAAGTTAAAGTTTATTAAGTTTTTTATAAAAATAGTGTAATTTACTATAATTATTTAATAATATAATTTTTTAAGCTAAGTTATTATTATAAAAATAGTTTTATAAAAGTAATATAAGTTTTATATATTATTTAATTAAGTTAATTATTTATAATATTAAAAGTTTATTATATTATTTATTTAAATATAATTATTATAAGTTATATAATAAGAATTAATAATTATTATAAACTAACTTAAAAAGTATTTATAATTTAATATTAATAGTATTATTATTAACTAAAAAGAAATTAAAAAAAACTTTAGCATTACTCTTTTATCTACTACTAAGTATAAGCTTATAAGTAGGGCTAGCCTTAATAGTACGTAACACTCCCCCTCTCGATTCCCACTATACCTCTAATAAGAATCTAAGCATTTAGCTTAAATCCATTGTAAATAAAGAGCTTAAAAAGTTATATTTTTCCTTAAGTAGTTTATTAAAGGTAAGTTATAAGTTTATTAAATTAGTATAATAATAAGGGGCTTATACTATAGTGCTTAAAGGTAGCTATAAAATAATAAAGCCTTATAAGTGTTACGTGCTAGAATGCCTTATAAGGGCCTATATTTGCCGCAGTTATTAATGTGACGGGGGGAAAAGGACACACACCACCCTAACGAGCTAGGTTAAGGGCCGTTGGCAGCTGGTGGCGGCTGCAAGCTAGTGCAGCTATAAGGTTGTTGGCTGGCCAGCAATTATTAGAAGGAAGAAAAAGGAAGAAAAAGAAGAAAAAGAAGAATAATAATCCAAGGTTATCGGAATAACGGTCCAGCACCGAAGCTAATAGTAGGGATCCTAGTTAGGTCATCGGAATAACGGTCCAGCACCGAAGCTAATAGTAGGGATCCTAGTTAGGTCATTAAAATAACGGTCCGGCACTAAAGCTAATAGTAGGGATCCTAGTCAGGTCATTAAAATAACGGTCTAGCACTGAAGCTAATAATAGAAAAATCCAGAATATTAAACAAAATATATTATAATTTAAGGCCTAACACCTAGCTTACAGCCACTAATAGCTATAAGCTAGCCACAAGTGGTTAAACTTTTAAAGGTTTAAGTGCAGGTTGTCTTTCTATCTAAGAATTAGCAATTTATATTGCTTATATACTAGGTGGAAGTCACGTGCCCGCAGTTGCTAACAGCTGTCAACTATTGTGCGCGGCTGCGCGCAGCTGTTAGAAATACAGGGACGGGGGACATTCCCCCTGACACATTAACTAATGGCTACGGCAGACCTTTTAACTTAATAGATTAGGCATTAGGTTAGCTATTCTAGACTATAATAGCTAGTAGTAATTATATATGTTTAAGTCCTAACTATATAAGTTATATAACTAGATTAGTAGGTTTATTTTAAGTATTAAGTCTAGCTATAAGCTAGGGATTTTAGATTTTAGTAAACTAGCTAAAATTAGAATTAATAACCCTAGTTAGCTAAAGGGTTTTAATTCCCTACTATAATTTATAAAAACTAGCTTAAAAGGTCCCCTTTAATTAGTATTAGACTTTATAAGCCTAACCTAATTAGGCTAGCTAGGGATAGCTAGCTTATAATGCCCCCTGCACCTATTATATGCTAGAATGCCTTATAAGGGCCTATATTCGCTATAGTTATTAACTAATGGCCGCGGCAGACCTTTTAACTCAATAGATTAGGCATTGGGTTAGCTATTCTAGACTATAATAATAAGTATTAATTATATAGTTACTAACCTATTAATATATAGCTATCTTAATAAAGAATCTTTAAGCCCTTAATTATATTACTTTAATCTTTACTTAGTATATAGAGTTAGCTTATATATTTTAATTTTAAAAGCTTTAAAAATAATTATTTATAAAAAGGGTATAGCTTTATAAATTAGCTATAATAATATAAATTAAAATTTAATTTTACTTTAATATAAAAATAAAAAGAGTATAAAGTAGCTATAATAAATATATAATTAATATTAAATAAAGTAATAATTAAGTTACTATAAATTTCTTTAACTTATTTTATTTATAATATAATAATATATTAAAGTATATTACTTAAAAGCTTAAGTAATAATAAAAGTAAATATTAAAAAAAAGTTTTTTATTTATTATATTTAATATTTTAATATTTTTTTAAGGCTTATAAAGTAATTTAAGTTTTTATAATTAATAAAAATTATAAATAGCTTAAAAATATTATAAAGTTTAATAAACTATACCTTAAAATAAAAAATAATACTAAGTAATTTATTATTATAAATTATATAGTTTTATTAAAAAGCTATAAATTAAATAAAGTAATGAGCTATTAATTATAATATACTTACTATATTATATTATAAAAAGTAATTCTTAAGTGCCTTTTTTAATATATTAATTTTTATTATTAAATTTAAAGTAAGGTTTTATTAAATTAAAATAAAAGCTAATATAAATATATTTTTAAGGTATTAAAAAGCTATTTAATAAATTAAAAATTAAATAAATAAAACCTTTTTTAATAAAATTAAGTAAGGGCTTAATAAAATTTAAAAAGTTAGCTATAAACTTTTAATAAAAGTTTATAAAGCTTAAAAAACTATATATTTTTTATAGCTATATTAATACCTTTTATTTATAAATAATAGCTATTTTAGCTAAGTTAAGCTATATTATATAGCTAGCTTAAACTATAAATTCTAAATTTTTTATTTTAATTATATAAGAAATATACTTATTAAAATTAAAATATAAGCTAGCTTATTAAAAATAAAAACTTTTTTTATATACTTTATATATTATTTATATATATTATTAGTATAAATAAAAATATTATTAAAATAAGCTATTATATAAACCTTTAAGCTATTCCTTAAGGCTCTATTAATATAATATTAAAATATTATAAATACTTTAATTAAGCTAAAGAAATAAGTTATTTAAAAAAGCTAAAATATATATAAAATATTATTAAAGCTTTATTTTTTCTTATAATATATAAATAATAAAAAGTAATATAAATATTTAAATTTTATAAACTATTAAGTATTAATTTAGAAATATAATGTTTTTTTAATAAGTAATAATAAGTATTAATTTTATTTTATACTTTTATTTAATACTTTATAATTTATATAGAAATATTAGGTTTTACTTACTTTCTTAATTAAAAGTATTAATATAGCTAAAATAAAAAACTTAAATTTAGCCTTTATTTATAAAATTAATAATTTATTTCTATATTTTAATAGCTAATTTTAAAATATATTATAAAGTAATACTTAAAGTAAGTTTAATAAGGTATTATTAACGTTTTATTATAAATAAATATAATAATAAACTTACTTTTAATAAAAAAGTAAAGTATTAGTATTTTTATAATAAAATAAATTCTTAAAGTTAGCTAGTTTATTTAATAAAAAAAAAAGGTTTTATTTTTTTTAAAAGTATTAAGTTTATTATAAATATAAAAATATTATTAATTTTTTATAAATTTATAAATATAATATTATATACTTTATTTAATTATAATAAATAATAAGCTAACTTAATATATATTAATTTTATAATAATAATTATTAATAAAACTATTTTTTAAATATTTAAAGTATAAATTTTTAAGCTACTTTATATATAAATAATAAATAAGTATTTAATAATATATAATATAATATTATTTAAGCTATTTATAATATTTATAAAATGTAGTTTTATAAAAAACTTAAAATTATATAAGCTATTATAAAAAATAATTTAATATTTAAGTTAATATTAAATTAAATAAAATAAATAATATTTAAATATTAAAAAGTATTAATATAGCTATATTATATTACTATTATAATAGTAATTAAAGTATATAATTAAGCTAAAGTAATATATTAAAGGCTTAATATTTAAACTATATTTTTATTTATAATAATATAATTATTATAATTATTATAGACTTAAGTATTAATAAACTTAAAATTATTATATTAAAAAGAATAATACTTTTTTTATATAATATTTTATTTTTTTATAAATATTTAAGTAATTAGTTTTATAAATATAATATAAGCTAATATTATTAATTTATATTTTATTATTAAAACTTATATAATAAAGCTATCCTTTTTTAAATTAAAGTTATTATTATTATTTACTATTTTTTTTAAAAAATATTTAAAGCTTTAATATTTAATTTTTTATTAAATAATAAGTAAAAAGCTATATATAATTTTAAATAAAATAATTATTATAATTATAATATAAATATTAATAAGTAGCTATATAGTATTTAATAATATTCTTTAATACTTAAGTTATTTAAATTATATTTTTAATATTTATAAGCTTTATATTTAATTAATTTTTATTAAAATATTTATAAGCTTATTTAAAGTTTAATAAATTAATAAAATTAATTTTTATTATAACTATATTTTTATTATAATTATATTTAATATAAAAGTAATAATAAAATTTAATATACTTCTTAATTTAATATAAATTAATCTTTAAAGTAATATTATAATATTATATTATTATTATAAAATAATTAAAGTAAAAAATATTATAATTTATATAATAATTCTTTATTTTTTTATTAAGTTTTATTTAAAGCTATATAAGTTTTATTATATTTATTAATATATTTTTTTTATAAAATATAACTTTTATTTAAAATAAAAGAAAAAAATTATAAATTATTTATTTAAGTATTATTTAAATTAATTTAGCTTTATAATTATATATTCTTTTTAATAAAAGTTTATAAATAAAATATTAAAGTATTTAAAAAAAAGCTTAATATATATTAATAATTATTATTTAATTTAAAAAATAAAGTTATTTATATTTAAATTTTAAATAATAAGTTTTTATAAATAAAAACTATTTATTATAATTAATATTTATAAAATTTAAATAAGCCTTTAGTTTATATATTATAAAGCTTTATTAAACTTAAAATAAAGCTTTATTTTTATTATAAAGGTTTTTTATTAAAAATAATTTATACTTAAGTTATATTTAATTAAAATATATTAAAGTATTTATATATAATACTTAATTAATTATAATTATATAATAATATAATTTTTTAAGCTAAATTATTATTAAAATAATAATTTTATAAAAATAATATAAGTTTTATGTATTACTTAATTAAGTTATTTATTTATAATATTAAAAATTTATTACTTTTTATATAAAAATAAATATTATATATAGTATTATAATAAATAATAATTATTATAAAGTAGTTTAAATAGCTATTATAATTTAATATAAATAAAGTTATTATTATTTATAAAAAAAAAGAAAATATTATTATCTTTCTTTATTATATATTTATTTTATATATAAAATATATTTATAGAGTTTACTCTATAGGTATAGTAAGTTACTTTATATACTTCTCTCCTGCTCTACTAAGAATCTAAGCCTTTAGCTTTAATCTATTATAAATGGTTTATATAGTTAGTAGCTATAAAGGAGTTTTTTACTTCCTTTTTTCATATACTTACTAACCTTATTAATAAATTTTAGTTATTAACTAAGCTTTATAAGCTACTTTTTATTTTTTATAAATTTATTTATTTAAAAAATAAAAAAAATAAACTTAAAGCTATATAAATTAGCTATTAATATACTTACTATTAATTAACTTAATTAAAATTAATATATAATACTAAAAAACTAATTTTAAAATATTTATATAAAAAAAAGCTTAATATTTAGTAATAAAGAATTTAATTTTTAAACTTTTTATAAATTCCTTTTTATTAAAAAAAAATAATAAAAATATTTATTATAAAGTAGCTACCTTCTCTAACTAAGTAGCTCTTAGCTAGCTTAGTTATATTTTTTAATTAATTTCTTTATATTTTTATTAGTTACCTTATAAATTTTACCTAAAGACTAAACTTACTTAGTAGCTATTAGTCTAACTATATAGCTATTAAAATAATTAAAAAAGGTTAAAAAGTAAGGATTTATAGAGACCTTATAGCTATAAGCCTATATATATAACCTTTAGTTAAAACTCTATAGTTATACTGCCTATTGTAATAGATTTGAGCTATAGGCTCGGATCCTTAGTAGAGCAGGAGAGGAGTATATAAGGTAACTTACTATACCTATAGGGCAAACCTTATATATATATATTATATATAAAATAAATATATAGTAAAGGGAGATAGTAATCTTTTCTTTTTTCTTATAAATAATAATAACTTTATTAATACTAAATTATAAAAGCTATTTAAATTAATTTATAATAATTATTATTTATTATAATATTATTTATAATATTTATTTATATATAAATAATATAATAAACCCTTAATATTATAAATAAATAGCTTAATTAAATAATATATAAAACTTATATTACTTTTATAAAACTATTACTTTAATAATAACTTAGCTTAAAGAATTATATTACTATATAGCTATAATAAATTAAGCTATTTATAAAAAAGCTTTACTATACTTTAATTAAATATAGCTTAAATATAAGCTATTTTTAATAAAAAACTTTTATAATAAAAATAAAGCTTTATTTTAAGCTTAATATAGCTTTATAGTATATGTTAAAAGCTAACTTAAACTTTATTAATATTAATTATAATAAATAGTTCTTTATTTATTAAAACTTATTATTTAAAATTTAAGTATAAATAGCTTTATTTTTTTAACTAAGTAATAATTATTAATATATATTAAGCTATTTTTTTAAGTATTTTAATATTATATTTATAAACCTTTATTAAAAAAAGTATATAATTTTAAAGCTTAATTAATTTAAATAATACTTAAATAAATAATTTATAAATTATTTTATTTATTTTAAATAAAAGTTATATTTTATAAATAAAAGTATATAAATTAATATAATAAAACTTACTAAGCTATAAATTAAACTTAATAAATAAATAAAGAATTATTATATAAGCTATAATATTCTTTACTTTAATTATTATATAGTAATTATATAATATTATAATATTACTTTAAATATTAACTTATATTAAATTAAAAAATATATTAAAGCTTATTATTACCTTTATATTAAGTATAATTATAATAAAAATATAATTATAATAAGTATTAATTTTATTAAGTTTTTAAGTTTTAAATAAACTTATAAATTTTTTAATAAAAATAAAATAAATATAAAGTTTATAAATACTAAAAATATAATTTAAATAACTTAAGTATTAAAGAATATTATTAAATACTATAAAGCTACTTATTAATATTTATATTATAATAATAATAACTACTTTATTTAAAATTATATATAGCTTTTTACTTATTAACTAATAAAAGAATTAAGTATTAAGGTTTTAAATACTTTTAATAAAAAGGTAATAAATAATAGTAATAACTTTAATTTAAAAAAAAATAGCTTTATTATATAAATCTTAATAGTAAAATATATATTAGTAGTTTTAGCTTATATTATATTTATAATAATAATAATTTAAATATTTATAAAAAAATAAAATATTATATAAAAAAAATATTATTTTTTCTTTTTTTTTTATATAATAATTCTTAGTTTATTAATACTTAAATAAATAATAATTATAATAGCTATATTATTATAAGTAAAAGTATAGTTTAAAGGCTAAGCCTTTAATATATTACCTTAGTATAACTATATACCTTAACTATTATTATAATAGTTATATAATATAGCTATATTAATATATTTTAATACTTAAAAATTACTTACTTTATTTAATTTAATATTAACTTAAATAATTAGTTATTTTTTATAATAGCTTATATAATTCTAAGTTTCTTTTAAAACTATATTTTAAAGGTATTTTAAATAGCTTAAAATAATATTATATTATATATTACTAAATACCTCCTTATTATTTATATATAAAATAGCTTTAAAATTTATACTTTAAATACTTAAAAGGTAGCTTTATTAATAATTATTATTATAAAATTAATATATATTAAGCTAGCTTATTATATACTATAGTTTAATAAAATAAATAGTATTATATTTATAAGTTTATAAAAGATTAATATTATCTTTATATTTATAGTATATTTAATAGCTTTAAAGAAGGTTAAAAACCTATTCTTTTTATTAAGTAAATTAATTAACTTTAAGAATTTATTTTATTATAAAAATATTAATACCTTATTTTTTTATTAAAAATAAGCTAATTATTATATTTATTTATAAAAGAATTTTAATAATAGCTTACTAAACTTACCTTAAGTACTACTTTATAATATACTTTAAAACTAGCTACTAAAAATATAGAAATAAATTATAAACTTAATAAATAAAAGCTAAATTTAGGCTTTCTCTTTTTTAATAATTATATTAATACTTTTAGTTAAAAAAGTAAGTAAAGGCTAGTATTTTTATATAAACTATAAAATATTAAATAAAATTATAAACTAAAACTATTATTTATTATTACTTATTAAAAAAACTTTATATTTCTTAGCTAATACTTAATAATTTATAAAACTAAATATTTATACTACTTTTTATTACCTATATATAGTAAAAAAGAATAAGTTTTTAATAGCTTTTTATATATATTTTAGCTTTTTTAAATAGTTTATTTACTCTTTTAACTTAATTAAGGTATTTATAATATTTTAATATTATATTAATAAAGCCTTAAGGAATACCTTAGGGGCTTATATAATAGCTTATTTTAATAATATCCTTATTTATACTAATAATATATATAAAAATTATATAAAGTATATAAAGAAAATTCTTTTTTACCTTTAATAAGCTAGCTTATATTTTAACCTTAATAAATATACCTTTTATATAATTAAAGTAAAATATTTAGGATTTATAGTTTAAGCTAGCTATATAATTTAGCTAAATTTAGCTAAAATAGCTATTATTTATAAGTAAAAAGCATTAACTTATTTATAAAAAATATATAGCTTTTTAGGTTTTATAAACTTTTATTAAAAGTTTATAGCTAACTTTTTAGATTTTATTAAGCTTTTACTTAACTTAATTAAAAAAAAGCCTTATTTATTTAGTTTTTAGCTTATTAATTAGCCTTTTAATGCTTTAAAAATATATTTTTCTTAGCTTTTATTTTAGCTTAATAAAATCTTACTTAAAATATAATAATAAAAACTAATATATTAAAAAAGGCACTTAAAGAGTGCCTTTTATAATATAATATAATAAGTATACTATAATTAATAGCTTATTACTTTATATAACTTATAGCTTCTTAATAAAACTATATAATTTATAATAAAAAATTACTTAGTATAATTTTATATTTTAAAGTATAGTTTACTAAGCTTTATAGTATTTTTAAACTATTTATAATCCTTATTAACTATAAAAACTTAAAATACTTTATAAGCCTTTAAAAGTTATTAAAATACTAAATATATTAAGTAAAAACTCTTTTTTTTTTTAATTTTTACCTTTATTATTATTTAAGCTTTTAAGTAATATACCTTAATATATTATTTTACTATAAATAAAATAAGTTAAAAAAGCCTATAATAACTTAGCTATTACTTAGCTTAGTTTTAATTATATATTTATTATAACCCCTTACTACCCTTTTTACTTTTATATTAAAATAAAACTAAGCTTTAATTAATATAATTATAATTAACCTATAAAGCTATAACTGTTTTATAAATAACTATTTTTAATACCTTTAAAACTAAGGTATATAAGCTAACTTTATATATTAAGTAAAGATTAAAATAATATAATTAAGGGCCTAAAGATTCTTTATTAAAGAAGCTATATATTAATAAATTAGTAATTATATAGTTAATATTTATAGGGCTTTATTATTTTATAGCTATTTTTAAGTACTATAATATAAGCCTTTTATTACTATATTAATTTAATAAACTTATAACTTACTTTTAATAAGCTATTTAAGAAAAAATATAACCTTTTAAGCTTTTTATTATAGTTATTATTAAAAAAGTATATCTTTAAATATTATATAATATATATATAATTATTATTACTATAATGCTTATAAAAGCTAATACTTATAATAAAGCTTTTTATAGCTTATTTTAGTATTAAATAAGTATTAATTATAGTTATTAATAAATTTTATAATTAACTTTTTAATAAACTTTTTAAATACTTTTTAATTTTTTATAGTTATTATAAACTATTTTTTTAAATATATTTAGTTAAAGGCTATAATTAATATAAGTATTAAAGTATATATTTAATACTTTTTAAACTATTAATAATGCTTTTATAAATTCTCTTTAAGTATTATATTAAATTAAAGCTTAAATTAAGTAAATAGCTTTTAATTAATATTTTACTTTTTTATAAATATTAAATAGCTTTTTTTTATATTTTATTATTTTTAAATTAATAATAATACTAAATATATAAATTAAAAAATATAAATAATATTATAAATTATAATTTCTTTTATTTAAATAAATTAGCTTATATACTTAATAGTATACTAACTTACTTTAAATAACTATACTTTATTAATTACTAGCCTTAATATATATATAGCTTTCTATAGTTTTAATATTAACTTAATTTAATATATACTAGCTTTTATATAAAATTAAATATTTTTTAAAGAGTATTTAAGTATATTAAATAAGAAATAATACTTACTTAAGCTATTATTAACTTTATTTAATAGTAATAATAAAAGTTTTTTAATTAATTATAGTCTTTAATAAAATATTATTAGCTAAAAAATAAGGTTTAGTTTAGCCTTTATAATATTTATACTCTTTAATTAAGTAAAAAGCTAAACTAAATTATATTTAAATATATTATATTTAATATTTTAATACTTTTAATTATTAAACTAAATATTTTAAATAGTATTTACTTTATTTTTTATATAAATTTAATAAAGTATATAATAAATAATTTTTTTCTTTTTTAAGTTTTATTTAACTTTTAATTAAATTTTATTTAACTTTAAAATAATAATATAAATATACTTTAAAAATACTAAATTAAGTTTATTTTAATTATAAAAAATACTAAAGGTTATAATAGTTATTATAATATATTAATTAAATAAGTTAAATATATATAATTAATATAAAAGCTATTTAAAAACTTAAAAAATACTAAAGCTTTAATATAATTTAAATTATAATAAAGTAATATATATTTTAATAATAAATTAATATAAATATATTATAGCTTTTAATTAATACTATATAATATACTATTTAATAAAAACTTAAATACCTTTAAATATTATATAAGCTTTACTTTAGCTATAATATTTTTATACCTTACTTTTACTTACCTTTAAATAAAATAAATAAAATAACTAAATAAACCTTTTTTTTTTTTTTATAATATTTAAATAATATAATTATAAAAAATAAGCTAAAAAGAAATAAAGAAGGTAACTTTTAATTAATAAAAAATAAGCTTAGCCCTTATAGTTTAAAGCTAAAAAATCTTAAAAATAGCTTAGCTTTAAATAATAAAGGTATTAATATTTTATTAATAATAAATAATAGTGCTATATTAGTAAGTAATAATATAATAATAATAAAAAAAGGTATAGTAATAGTAGAGAAAGAGGTAGTAATAGTAATAAAAGGGATAGTAATAATAATAAAAAATATAATAAAAGATATAATAATAGTAGGTAATAGTAATAAAGGCTATTAAAACCTTTTTAATAAAGAGTTAAATAGTAATAATAAGCTTAAAAATAAGGAAAAGAGTAGTATAGGTATATATACTTACTTCTTTAAATATAATAATAAATGAAATAATAAAGTAAATTAATGTAACTAAAGTTAAGTAAATAAGTTATAATATATAAATATTAATTACTTAATATAGTACTATACTTTAAATAACTAAGTATTAGTATAGTTAATACTAATTTTTAATAAATAAAAAGTAATAAAATTAATAATAATAATAAGTAAGGAATATATAGGTATTTCTTTAATAATAAACTAGAATTATTTTAGCTATTTAAAGAAAGGTATAAATAAAAAGCTAATAATAATAGTAAATATAGTATATTTTTTTATAGTATATAAAGTAATAATAAAATAATTATATAAAGCCTTAAAAGGCTTATTTAAAATAACCTTTTTTTTATTATTATTAAGAGTATTATAAGTAAAAATATAAAATACTTTTATAGCTTTATTATAATAAATAGCTATTATTATTTTATAAGTAAGGTAGTAAAGAGTAAGGCTTTAGGTAAATAAAATAGTATTTTAAATATAAATTATTTTTTTTTTTATAATACTTTTTATAAAAGTATTAAAGGCCTAAGGTATATAAAAATAAGCTATTATTTACTATATATATAAGGTAAAATAAATATTAAATATTTAGCTAATTAAGATTAATAAAGGTAAATAACTTATTTTTTAAGTTATCTTTTACTTTATAATAGCTTAAAATATAGTAATTATTTAAAAGTAAAAGAAAAGAAAAAAAAATATTAATAGTAATAAATATAATTTTACTATACTTAGCTTTAATAAAGTTAAAAAAATAAAAATAAAAAAGCTTATTATTTAAATTTAATAAATAATAATAATAAATTAATAATAAAGTTTTAATAAATAAATATAAAAAGGTTATAAATAATAATAAAGAGTAAATAAAAAATAATTAATATTTAAATAAAAAACTTAAAGTATATAATATTTTAATAAAAAAAATATTAATAAAATTATATTTATAAATATAAAGAAGTTAAATAAAAAATTTATAATTAATATTAAAAATATAAATAATTAGCTAATTTAAGATTTTAAATTTTTATTTTTAAAAATTATTTATTAATATTAAGTATTAAAATTATAATTAATTAAAATAAGTATTAGTATTTAATAAATTATATTACTAAGTTTTTTAGTAATTATTATTATATTTTATATATTTATTAACTATTTAATAGCTAAAGAATAGTAAGGTAAAGGGCTATATAATAAATTTAAGCTATAGGCTTAAATTTTTAGTAAAGTAAAAAAGAAGTATATAAGGTAATCTATTATACTTATAGGGTAAACCTTATATATATATATTATATATAGAATAGATATATAGTAAAGAGAGATAGTAGTCTTTCCTTCCTCCTTATAGATTATAATAACTTTATTAACACTAAATCGCAGAAGCCATCTAGGCTAGTCCATAACACCTATATATATATATGCTTAGTAGCTTACACTAGCTTATAAAGCTCTCTATAAAGTGCTTCTATTAGCGCTATAATTATAGCATTAATAGTAGGGAATCCCCTATAAATAACCCTATTATTTTCAATATTTATTATTACTACTTGTTATATACTAAATATTATATAATAATAATAATAATACCCTTATAATAGTTAAAACTATTATGATTATTATTTAACTAAAACTCTTTTCAAAGTAAACTTAAAACTTATTTTTCTTTTAATTTGTGAAGAATTAATATTTTAAAATAAGATACTATGTTGGAATCGCTGCATATTCTGGGCCACGGATAATGCGCCCGGGACCACGGACCGGACCGGGGACCCTGACAGGACCCCTGACAGGTCGGCCACGCAATGAGCAGAGTTTTTACCGGCGCTTCTAACGGCATTTTTGTGGGCTATAGAAATGCCTATAAATTGCCCCTTTAGATAGCACCTTCTTCTTAGTAGGAATAAGACCTTTTTACAAACCCTTTTACAGACCCTACGTTAAGTCACTAAGTCTCCGTTCCACCCTAGTATTCCTTAGAGAATCACTAGTATCCTAAGGAATACTAATACTAATTAGTGGGCTACACTATCCTTAGAATATTCACCTATAGATTCGTAAGGATTTACCTTAGAAGAGGTAAATCTCTCTACTTAGGAGAGAGATTTATACTAAAGGAAGATAGAGTGCGCAGTCTTAGACAGCACTTAAACTTTCTAAATATAGAGTCTTTTACATAAGAATTAGGTTGTTTTTGCCAGACTAGCTGTAACCTATCTTTAAGTATAGAATTCACTATTATTTACACTATTATCTACAGAAAAACCCTTATTTATCTTATTAACTAACCCTTTACTATACTAAAGCTTATATAGGGATTATAAGACTAAAACGCTAAATCTTAACTATAGCCTATTAAAAACACCCTTAAATATCTAATTATAAGGATATCTTCCTACAGAAGTAATAAGGAATTCTAGGATTTATTTAGAAACCTTATATAAAGTAGCCTTAATACCGCTTCACTATAAGTATTACTAGATTCCCTCCCTAAAATTATCTATAAGTATATAAATATTCTCACCCTAGAATAGGAAGTATATTAGAATAACCTACTAAAAAAATATAAAGATTAGTAGTATATTAACAATTAAGCTACCTTTATCCTTTACTAGTATAATATTTTAAAATAAAAAGACCTTAAGCTCTTTAATACCCTTTATAAAGACTTTAAAGGTTAAACTACTAAAGACTTTAAGCGGATTCTAATAACAATATAGAAGGATCTATAAGATTTCCTTGCTGCAAATAGCGTACTAATTCCACTCACCTAAGGGGCATAATATATAAATATGCTTACTGCTCTTATAAATGCATTAGAAGAATAGATTAAACGCTAGTTCCCTAGTTAATCTACACAATACTAATAGCAAATTCCTATTCCCCTATAGCCTAACAGCCCTTTTAATAATAATAAAGCAATTAATTAATAAATATATAAGGAATCTAAGTTAATAGATAAGCTATTACGCTAACAACTAAAAAGATAATAACTAGAACCACTACTACTAAAAACAATGCTTAATAATAACTAGCTTTACTATATTCTTAGGGAAATTAGTAAAAGCTATTTTAATAGCGAGAAATATAGCGGAAAGATATATAACTTTATTATTCTAAAGATAGGTATCTTTAAAGATTATTTATTATAAAATAACATACCTAAAGACTTATAGGCAAAGGCTTTCCTAATTATACTTAAAGACAAAGCCCTTACCTACTATATTAAAGAACTTACTAGAAAAGGTATAATAATACAAAACCTTACTAATAATATTAAATCTTACTTTAAAACTAAAAGTAATTAGCACTTCTATTGTATTAAGTAGAATACTATCTCTCTTTAGAAGGTTATTACTACTAATCTTAAAAAGACTAAGCTTAAATGCCTTAACCTAATGCTTATATAACTTCGCTAAGTTTATTATAGAATCTTCCTAGCTTTTATAGTAAATATAGAGCTCTAGTAACAATTAATTGCCGCTATTACTAATGTTCCTAAATATAGTTTAGCTATATTCCTCTATGCTCTAACCTATAAAGGAGTTATAAGAAACCTTTAGAAATGCCTTTAAACTAACACAGTAATTACAGTAATACAATAGTTAGCTGTAACCACCCCTAACCCTATAGAAAACAACAATAAAGCAATGTTTATAGATTAACGCTATAAGCAATTATCTAATTAGTGCCCTAGTAGCTAATTATAATTAAAATCGCACTTTCTATAGAAGTGCTTTATATACTAGAAAGAAGGATATTAGTTAACATCTTATATAAGGTAAGAATAGTAGAAAGCTAAGGATATTTAGCTAAAAAGTAAGCGCATTAAGGGGACTCCTACTAAACGCAGCTTTAATGCATTCCTTCTTATATTTAAAGGAGAGCTTATAGATAAAACCTCTTACCCTAATAACCACCTAGCTTAGGCTAATTATAATACATTTATTATAACTTTATTAAGTAATACTACAATGCCTAAGCTAATATTTATATAATTTTTTACTTAATTACCCCTAGGCCTATCTAAACTATTTAATTAAATAGACCTCTATAAGAAATTATTGCCTTTATAGGTAAGATCCCTCTTATATATGCTAGAATGCACTGTAGCTAACTATAAAATATCTGGCATAAACACTACACTATAGGCAGAACCCCCTAAGATAAATTGCTTTATCTTAAATAACTACTATTTTAATAAGGTTTTCTATAGTATTATACTAAATACTAAAGCTATAGAGATTTTAATAGTAGAAGTATAGCAAGCTATTATACTATAGAAGCTAATGCTAACCCTAAAGATTAAGTCCGCTAGCTAGTGTAAAGTTAACTTTAATGCTAGTTCTATAACCTCTTTAGGAGTGCTATAAGTACTAACAATCTTTAGCATTATTAAATTCTACATTCTTAACATAGCTACACCCTTTTTATTCTATATATCTAATATAGACTAGATAAATATAAAGCTTAATAACCTTAAGAATGTACTAATCTAAGGTTATAAGATAGTCTCTATTATATAAAAATAGGGATATCCTTAGTGGCTACTTAAGGAAAATAAAGCTATTGCCTTCTACCTCTTAAAGGTAGAAATCCACTAGCTTTATTAATATTTTAAGCACCCCTTTATTATAAGACTAACTAAGCTGCTCTAAAGAGCTAGTAAGTTAATAGATAATAAGATAATTATAAGTATTACCTATAAATGCTATTAATATTAACTCTATAGTAAAGCTCTAGCTAGGTTTAAGTTTACCCTTAAAGATAATATAGACTTTAACTATAAGATTTATATTAATATCCTTTAAATTAATAGGAAACCTATGCTATATGTTATTAACGTAGCTACTGCTTTCTAAGCTATACGCTTTCTTAAGCCTTAGAAGTAGAAAGCCTATAATATATAGAATACACTAAAGGAGTGCTAGATTAATATATATTTAGGACCTCTAGATAATATTATTTATAACGCTAGAAAGAACTTTACTTCTGCGGAATTCTAGTATAATGTGCATTAATTAGCTATTAATATAGAAGAGGTTTCTATTAAAGCCTACTATAGTATTAGGAAGGTTAAACGATATTACAGCCCCCTCTATTAGGCTTATAAAATTATTAAAGCTAAGGTTAGAGACCTTATAACCCCCCCTTAATGCCTATAGATATCCGTTAAAGCTGTTAATGATTCTACAGGACCTAATAGCCTTATACTAATACTACTTATTTTTAGAGCATACCTATAGATATTGCATAACTTACCCCTAAGCTTGTTAGTAGTATAAAGAGAGGCTTTATTAAGGAAAGCTACTAATAAAGCTTAGCATTATCTTACTAGGAGGTAGGTAACTAATGCATTAAATATATAGAATAGCCTAAATACCCTACTATTATATACACTTCCCTTAAACTTAGAAGTCTGCGTTTAGCGTAAAAAAGGGGGCTAGAGTAGTTTATTTAGGTTGCTATTATTTAATTGCAAGACCTATACTATAGAAATGCCCTAAGGACCTGTAAAATTCCGCTTAATAGTAGTGAAGCTATACTATTAAAGCGTAGAAGAAGAGGTTATAAATATAAAGGAAAATAATAAGAAAGAGGAGGAGATTAAGGATGCTAATGCTAATAGAGGTTAATTACCTATACCCCTATAGCAATAAGGACTTAGATAACCTTAAAAGCATCCTTTAATTATAGCCTATAAGGAAGATAATAGGATTAAGGAGAATGCTAATAAGAATTATAAGGAACTTAGCACTATAAGTTTCCTTATAGCTAAAGAGAAAAGCAATTAGAACCTAGTAGTTAAACTAAGAAAAGAAGGAAAGATTACTATTACTAAAAAACCTTTTAAAGTATTTAATTAAAAAGAAATTAAGGCTTTACTAGCTAGAGATATCTTTAAATTTATAACCTTTAATAAGGAAGAACATAGAAACTAATAGTTCTTCCGCTCTTATATAGTAAGAGAAGTTAAGGGGAAAGGCACTAATAAGCTATATAAGAAATTAAGGCTTGTAATCTAAGGGCATAGTAATAAGGAAAAAGCATGGATTCTAACACAATCCCTAACAATCTAATGCATAAGCTAAAGACTTATTGTTGCTTTAGCGCCATTACTAGCTAAGGATTGTATTTTTTTATAGCTATAGAACATTATGCAAGCGTATATATAGTTAGAAACCTTACTTAACTAGTTAATTATCGCTAAACTACTAGTATAAATTATATATTTATACCTAAAGGATACTATTATAGAGGTTGTGAAACCCCTCTATGGGATCGTAGAGGCTGGCACATATTAGTGGGCTATGTACTTCTGCTACTATTATAAGAAGCTAATAATAACCACTTCTATATATAACCTATATTTCTTAATAGCTTCTAATATAATTAGATGCTTTAGTGTAATTAGGATGTAAACAGATAATACCCTTAGTCTAAGCAATATTAAGTTCTTTAAGACTAAGGAGATAGAACTAAAGAAAGCGGGATTTATAGCAAAACCTAAGCAAATTCTAATGCTAATAGAACCCCTTATCTTTAATAGCTATATCTTACACTAATGCAATGAAAATTATATAAAACTCTATTAAAAAGGCTAGAGTAAAAAGCTTTAACTTATTAAACCTAATAAACTAACTATAAAACAGCAATATATTAAATAATAAGCTTAAGGAGTGTATGTATTACTAGTTTATTAACTAGAGGCTATATTTAACCTTTCTATTACTATATAAGCCTAAAATCCTAACAATTCTAACGTTATAAAACTTAATAAATAGATTTAGTAGCAAATATAGCATTATAACTATAGCTTATAATATATTCCGCTTAACCTTTCTACCGCTGCTCTCTATATCTTTATTAATAGCTCCTTTATAAATAATAAAGACTTAAGCTCTTAAATTAAATATATAATTATCCTTAGTATAGAGATAAAGGGGACTAGCGTAGAATTTATGCTAAAAGGCAATATTATAATATATAGCTTAATAAAAAGCAAGAGAGTTATAAGGAGTGCCCTTATATCTAAGCTGTATATAATAGTCTAAGGTGCTAATATTGCCTATATAATTAGCATAACCTTACACACTATTACATAGAAGTTACAAATTCTGCTAATACTAATAATTATTTATATAGACTCTCTCTTATTATATAAGTGTATTATTAAGTTAGGCATAATAAAGGAGAAAAGGTTAATAATTAATATTATAGCGTTGCGTTAGTTATATAAAAGGTAGGAAATTAAGGAGATTAGGTAGATTAATAGTAATAATAATATTACTAATACTATAATAAAGACTTCTCTAAACTAAGCCCTTAAGACCTTTATTAATAAGAATAAAGCTATAATCTATATATAGGGATAGGTAGAATGTATAGAGAAGAAGGAGGAATACTAAGGATATAGACTAGACTCTTTTTCTTATTAATTATCTAATTAGATAGTTAACCACTGTTTTTCTATAGATTTCTACCTATATTAGGTGTAATTCCTCTTTTTCTATAAAAGAGAGAATTCTAAGTGTTAGAATTGCTGCATATTCTAGGCTATAGATAATGCGCCTAGGACCATAGATCGGACCGGGGACCCTAACAGGACCCCTAATAGGTTAGCCACGCAATGAGCAGAGTTTTCACTAGCGCTTCTGACGGCATTTTTATGGGCTATAGAAATGCCTATAAATTGCCCCTTTAGATAGCACCTTCTTCTTAGTAGGAATAAGACCTTTTTACAAACCCTTTCGCAGACCCCACGTTGAGTCACTAAGTCTCCGTTCCACCCTAGTATTCCTTAGAGAATCACTAGTATCCTAAGGAATACCAACATACTAATATATAAATTCTTATAATTATTTTAAATTTTTTTATTTAGTAATAGGTTTGTCTATAACTTATGTAGACTTAATATTTATATCTTATATTAATCTAACTATGAATCCTGAATGCACCTAATAATTATAAATTAATCTATAATTCAAGATTTAGTAGAACTTGAGTGCTTTTCAAACGAGCATAATGTGCTATATACCTTTAATTTAGAAGTCTTCACTAGTCAATTAAGTGAGTTAGCAATTAAAGGCAGTGTTCTCGGCAGCAAGGTAATGATTCGCTGCTGCATGTTTACGTACTCTTCATGAGACGTCTTCACTTTGCCAAGATGGAAGTGACTGTGGGACCTATCTTCGGAGAAGGTGACGTTTATTTCTTCTAGAAAACAGCCGCCACAATGATTGCATTTGAACGGGATAAAACACGAGAGAGCGAACCAAAAGAAGAAACAACCGTGTCGTTACGCCTCGCTGAGAATGCTATGATCATATCTACTTGCAAGTGTATGGTGTAATCAGATGCCATTACAAAAACGAAGAAATATCCATACAGGCAAACGTTTCTGTGCTGTAAGCATCTAAATCAACAGCCAAGGACAACGAAGTTACTAGAATGCAGGACCTGGTCCATTTCGCGACTGTCGTTTGCTGAATCTGTTACGCTTGGCTGTGAGGTCGTCATGATTTGGCTGTGATTTACTCAAATGATTGCGTCCGCTTCGTTCGTGGCCACCTTGAGCGTCAGGAAATTGGGCTCTTCCTCCCAAGGTGCTCGACGGGCTCGACACTGCCGAAACTATTTCTGTGAAGGCGCTATCGCCGTTATTGGTGTTGCTAAGGCGAGAAAGAGCCATATCTTTTGCTTTTTCGAGGCATTCGATCCATTCGTCAGCTGACGGTTTGCAGTCGCTACCAGCAGATGAGGATTTGGTGTCTTCGAAAGTGTAGTGATAGCCAGCCTAGAGCACTGTCAGCGCATTGAGAATTATGAGCTTGGAGGACACCTACGCTATCAACGGACCAGACGAGCTGGCCTTTCACGTCGCGCTGAGTCTTCCATGACGCATCTGTCGTTAGGAGAGACAATTCCTGCTTTGCCCGTTTCTCTTCACCGCCGGCAGGAGCCAGAACGATACGGCCACTTGTAGTGACCAATACAAGCCGCTGTCTTTTCTTCGTGGTGTTGCCGCCGAAAAAACGAGACAACTTTTTATGGCCCTCATCAGAGCTTTTCCGCTGTAAACTGTGAGGCAGAGGTGTAGACACCACCATAAGGTCTCCTAATTTCAATATCCGTTCGTTATCTTTAGTCAGCACAGGTGACCACTCGATATCCAATTGAGTCGGTGGCGGGAGCTCGGTGATTATTCTGACAGGACGACTGGCACTACTAGGGCCAGTTGACTGCGCCGCCGATCCGTATGTATTTGATTTGCTCTTTGAAGGGCCAGCTCCAGGCAACAAGCCGTTCAATTGTATTATTGTAGGCTCCGAAACGGAAGAGACATATGGCCGCAGACGTGGCGCCTTTGTGCGCCAGAGTGCCTTCCCAAATGGTTGTCCGTCGAAGAATTCATGATTTTTTATATGCTCAATGGTGAGTCTCCTGGCAGGATCCAGTACTAGGCATCTTTCGATGAGATCTCGAGCTGATGGTGGAAAGCCGCCCGGAAACTCGTACTCCAGATTCACAATCTTTTGGAATGTAAGATACTCACTGCCAGCCTTGAAGGGTGGTCTGCCAGCAAGGAGTTGATATATAATGCAACCGAATGCCCATATGTCGCTGGGCTTTCCAGCACTTTTATGGGTTAAGAGTTCCGGGCTAACATACTCGGCAGTACCGACGAAGGATGCAGCTCGGCCGTCATCGTTGACATCACCCTGCGATGGTGTGGACTTGCTTCCTTGTCCTCTATCGATGAGTTGTGTGTCGTGTTCTTCGCGAGGGTCTTTGAGGAGTTTTGCAGTACCGAAATCTGTTATCTTGACATGCATCTGGTCGTCCAGGAGCACGTTCTCGGGTTTGAGATCGCGATGGATTACACCACGGGAGTGCATATAGTCGATCGAATCCAGAATTTGGGCGCCGTAGAATCTCGCACAATCCAAATCAAATGTGCCAGTCCTTTTAAGCACCCCGAGGAGCTCACCGCCATTGCAGAGGTCAAGCACATAATACAAAGAAGTCTCGTCTTGGAAGGTGTAGTAGAGACGCACGATTCCCGGATGCTCTGTGAGGCGATTCAAAGTGTTCTTCTCGATATTGACATACTTTATCTTCTTTTCCTTGATGATATGACGCTTTTCGAGCACTTTGATGGCGTACTCTTTCAGGGTTTGTCGGTCGGTGGCAAGAAAGACTGTGCTATATGAGCCTTCGCCAAGAACTCGCCCGAAAGAAAAGTCTCGGACCCCCTTCTTTATTTGTCGAACAACCATTCGACCGGCGCTATCCATTTCGCGGCGAAGACTGATAGCCGCTCCTCGATCTTTCCAGTCCTCGCTGGACATGTTTGGTGGCCTCGACTCTGCCGGCAGGCCTGGGGAGACAATATTGTTGCGGGGCATGCAATACTTTTCTGAGCTTCGCGAGCTGTTTTGTAAAGGAACCGGACTTGTGGTTTCAAATTGAGCTTGTCCGGCTTGTGATGATTGCGGGAACTGGCCATCCTTCTTTAGATTATGGCTTCGTGATGGACTTGGGACAGCTGTAGAACTGGAAAGGAGAGAATCGGGCTTTCCGTCATCGAACATTCGTCCTTGCTGGGCCCCATCGGCAACAGGTTGAGAAACAGTAACTGGTGTAGTGAAGGTATGTGCCGTAGCCTCTCGAAATGCAGCAGTCGAACTGGTAAGTGTGCTGTCAGCGGTATCATCAGGATTGGCTATGCGTAATCCGCCCAGGGCTTGAGAAAGACTCAAGTCCCCATTCATTTTGTTTTAATCCAGAGACCTAGACTGGTCCTGGAGAGCAGATTCGAAAATTAGCCATTGACAAGTAGAGAGGGATTTTGGTGGCACACCGTCTCCATTTCGAATTTTGGGTGGCGGAACGAAGTGCCGACCAGCGGTTGCCTTACCTAATGACGCACATACAACGCGCGTTCTGCCGTGCAACCAGAGGCGGGCGAAGGGGGAATTGTCCCAAGTGTCTCTTGTCGGGTCATCATCATAAATTGTCTGGCGCTAGTCTACTCGCGCATCAGGCAGAAACTGATGAACCTGCTTCATACGACAAGATAACTACTAGACCTTGTCCTCGAGCCAATCTACTTCTCTTAGCCATTACGCAAGATCCCTGACTGCGAAGTGTGCTATTCTTCGCCACCCACTGCCCGCGCGGGAAGCCGGAATGTCTATTCGATTGGAAGCACAGTAGGCCTGACTAGATAACAGTCGACACAAACAATTCAATGACGGAAATTGAAAGACTCAATCTAAATTACTAAAACTACATTGCGCATTCTCCGTAGGTGGCTCGGCTGCTCCCGCTCGATGAACTGAGTAATAGTCTATACGTCATGACTAGACAAGCGGCGGCTTTACAGTTTACGAGTCTAAAACCATCGTAGCATCCACAAACGGGTCAACGCATTTGTCGTCTCTGTTGGCCAAGACGGGTAGTTCTGGGCCTTCAAATACAGGAGGCGAGAACTGCAGATTTTTGAGCGCTCCTTCAGCTGTCGGACTGACGAGTCTGCCCTGACGCAAATTTTCGGCGAAAAGAAAATAACCGCTCGACGCTTCAACAAGATATGATTGAAGACCCTTGCTTTCCAAGCATATGCGGACTTTTGCAAGTCCAAAGTTGATTTCAATGAATCGCGCCCAGCCTCGTGCAGCGGCCTGAATATGCTCGTCACCACTAATACTTCTCCAGCCAATACCGAGGTGAACGGTGAAGTTGTCGATGACCAGCGCGTCATGGCAAACTGAGCTTGGAATATCCCCAGGTGAAGATTGAGGTGCGGGCTGGTGCTGTGTGCTACAAAGAGGTGATATTTGAGTAGTCCGATCAAGTCGTTGTGACTTATGGCTGCGTAGTTCGGGTCGATGTATCTGAAGATCCTGCTTGTCTTTCTGATTTACGTCTGAACTCCGGTGCATGAAGGTATCAGGTTGGGTGCTGGTATCGGCGACGTGGCTACTTGCAGGTCGGATCAAGTCCATGCCGACCCCATTAGCCCAGTCTTCCATGGATTCGACGGCGAGGGTGGGATCTAGATCGGGCTCGAGATTGGTTGATGCCTCGTCGCGGGATCGTTTTCTACCTGCCGATCGCACCGGGCTAGGCGGCATTGGTGGTTCGGCCGTGTTCTTATGATTCATATGAAGAGAGTGGTAACGCCCAAAAGTGCCTGCAGAAAGCTGAGTTTGATAGTAAGGCTGTGATGAAACCATCAATACGGGAGATGCAGTAGGATATTGACGAGAAAAATAAGTCATTCTGGCGAGCAAAGTTGCTTTGACACAAACTATCAACTATCAATGTCAGTAGCCAATATGTTCACGAACCGCTTGATTGAGAGGAGTTGAAGCCTCGCGGAATTTAGATGAGAATGTGAGGCAAGAGATCGAGATTATCCGAGCCTTTCGAAACCATTCGGAGCAGGTGAGCAGATCTAGTTTTAGGCGAAGAACAAATACAGAAGTGATTGATGATCGGTGCGGTAACAGAATATTCAGGTGGTTACGATAATTATTCGATGTCAAGTCATGCAAATGGAAGGTCGCCGAAGTAGCCTCATAGCAAGTCGCTTCTCGTTCGCTTGGCAACGAATCTTTTGAGTCATAGACCTACAGTGCGAGTATTGCTATGCACGCGACTAGCTTACTAAATAATGACTTTTTGTTATTAGGATAGAATGAGATAAGAGATATCCCCTTAATGCCAAGAAGGCTACAATTTTGTACCTCTCTACTTTATTATCCAATTAAAGCAGCTAAATATATAGTACTTTATATCTTATAGTAAGTTATAAAATAAAATAAGTCTCCTCTATACCTAAAGTTATATAGAAAAATAACTTAGTAATTAAGTATAAGTATATAACCTATATATATACTACGCTCTCTCTCTATATATATGTATAGGCTATACACTATGCTTTACTTAGGTATATACTATATTTATAAGTATATACTTGTGATGGATTTGAGCTAGAGGCTTGGATCCTTAGTGGAGTAGGAAAGGAGTATATAAGGTAACCTATAATACCTATAGGGTAAACCCTATAAATATATATTATATATAAAATAGATATATAGTAGAGGGAGATAGTAGTCTTTTCTTTCTTTTTATAAATAATAATAACTCTATTAACACTAGATTGCAGCAGCCATCTAGGCTAGTCTATAACAATACTATAGATATACTATACCTTATAATTATATCTTTTAAGCACTATATATATAAGAGTATATATATTACCTATATAATGCACTACTATAATATAACAAGGTTATATAGAGTCTCTTAAAGCTAGACTAATAGCATATTAATAAAAAGTGGGCTAGTACATAAGTGTAGCCTTCTCTGCATTAAGGGGATAGAAAGTGGGCAAAACAGTGTAGAAGCAATTAGAGAGAATATAAAGCAGGACTCCTATGATATTATAAAATAAGTATAAGAATAATTAATATATAAAGATTACACTCTATATTAAGATAGTTACTTTGCAATTAGGGGCAATTACGAACAAAAAATCTAATAGAAATAATCTCAAAATAGTTAAGACTAGTATAACTATTAAATTAAGACTTACTATTTTTTTTAAAAAAAAATACCTAGGCGCGCCACGCCTGCTACTGGTGACAGCCCGTGACAGATCTGTGACAGTTTTAAGCAACTAAAAGTATTATAAGGTATTATAAGACAGCGTATTATAATTATAAAACGTAAAATTGTCACGGAATTTGGCGGAGGCTGTCACCAGGAGATAGGTCCGCGCAGCTAGGAGGTCTTTTAAATCTATATAATTATGATAGATTTAAGCTAGAAGCTCGGATCCTTAGAGGGACAGGAGAGGCTAAGTAGAGTAAGCGTAATAACTATAGTATACTTACTCTAAGCGGCCTAAATAAGCCTACTTAGGGTACCTATAAATAAATAGTATTAGAAAGACTATAAGAAACCTCTCTCTCTCTCTCTCTTTCTTTCTCCTTAAAAGTAATAATATATTCTATTCACACTAAATTGCAGTAGCCTCTAGGCTAGTCCATAACAACAATGTTTTTTTAATAACATATTGCTAATATTTAAATTATTTTAAATTAAATATAAGAATTTGTTAAACTAAAAGAGTTGCTAATTTTATTACGTTCATAGCTAGTTAAACATTTATTCCAATACATTTAACAATAATATTTCTATTTATAAAACATTAACATATTCTTAATTTACTGTAATATTCAATAATAGTTATTTATTTTATTACTACTAATATTAAGGATTATGTTAGGAATAACCTTATAAAGGAAAATAAATACTAGAATGCATAAATAATAAAAACCTAGTTAAAAAGGTCTATTATTACTCATTCTTCTAAGCTAAGAGCTAAGCTTAAAAAAATAAGAAAGTATAGTGTTATAGCTATAACTTTAGTTAGCTATATAGCTAATTAAAGTATATATATTATTATAGTAGACCTACATATTGGGCTATATAATGCTGTTAAAAATAACAGGGTTATTTACAGGGGATTCCTCACTATTCGTGCTATAATTATAGCGTTAATAGAAGCACTTTATAGGGGGCTTTGTAAGCTAGTGCAAGCCAGCAAGCGTGCGCGCGCGCGGCGGCACAACTACAGAATTCCGACTGAAGATCACGTATACGTAGGCTTGTAGCTATAAGGTCCCTATACATTCTTACTTTTAACCTTTTTTACTTATTTTAATAGCTATATAGTTAGGCTAATAGGTACTAAGTAAGTCTAGTCTTTAAGTTAAATTTATAAAGTAATGAATAAAGATATAAAGGAATAAATTAAAGAATATAACTAAGTGTTACAGTCTGTACACAACGGCAGAACCCACTATATATGGAGGTTCTGTCCCCTCTTTCTCTTTTAATAGATAACTTTAACTATATATATACTTAACTACCTATTTATAACTTAAGTGTTTCTCTTTTTTATAACTTTATAAATATACTATACTTATTATATAAATACCTCTAATTTATATATAATACTTAGTATTTAATAAGTAGTAGTAATTACTATTTCTTTTATATATTTATTTACTATATAAAAGCTAATAATAAAAACTATAAACCTTATATTAATAACTAAAGAAAACTAATAACTTTTACTTCCTAGCTTATATTTTTTAATTATTAATTGTTTTATAAAAAACTAGCTATAATATATTTACTATTTTTAAGCTTTTTACTAATTCTTTTTAACCTTAAGAATTAAAAAAAACTAGTTTTATTATAAAAAAAACATTAAAAACCTTTAAACTCTTACTAAATATAAATACATTAATATTAAATCTTTAAACTTACTTAAAGCCCTTAACTATTAAAAGTTTCATTTACTAAAACTTTATAAACTTTACTATAGTTAATATTAAGTAAGAAATAATAAAAGGTATTATTTATAAAGCTAAGCTTAAATACCTTTTTAAATAAATAAATTAAATATTAAAGAATAAAACTATTATAATAAAGAATAACTTAAAATATTTAAAAAACATTAATAATATAGTTATATATAATATTTTTAAGAATAAGTTAATAAAAGACTTTATAAATATAGAAATTAAAAAACCTTTATAAACTTTAACTATTTTATTTTATACTAAGGAAAATAATACTTTTTTATAAACAAAGAACTATATTAATTCTAGCCTTCACTAGGAAACCTTTTTATAAATAAGAATTTACTTTTATTTAACCTTTAATATATTAAATCCCTTCTTAGGAGTATTACTAAATTCTATAAAAATTAATTAAAATAAAGTAATTTCCTACTCTTTAAATAATTAGATAAAATACACACTCTCTTTAAAGGTAATAATATAACTAATATCAAGAATAATAATAATATTAAGCTTACTACTTTAATAGTTTTTAGTAAAGTTAACCTTTTTTGAACGATTTTTAAAAAGCATTAAAGGTTTTATACTTATATGTTATATAAATAGCTTATAATAATTAAGTTACTTTTTTAATCTTTTTGTTAAAAGCTATCTCTTTATTAGTTTTATATTTAGTTATACATATAAGGTTAAAGCTTATAATTACAAAGTATTTTTTTAATTATATTTAATAAGTAATTAGCTTTTTATAAAACTGTAATAATGTTATATTAGTTTAATAAGTAACTTTGTTAGTAAATAGTTTAATTTAGTTAAAAGTTTCCTATTTATTTAACAAAAATTTAGTTATTAAGGTTAATTATAAAATATTACTTAATAAAGTGAAAAATAAAATATAGAAAATATATAATAATATAGCTACTAAATCAAGAGTAATACTTAAAGGTATAAATCTTTACCTTATTATATAAGTATTTACACTCTCTATTTTCTATAACTTCTTAGTATACTACTAAGTTATAGTTAGGGCGTTATATACCTCACTCCCTTATGCCTGCCTTAGACTTTATAAGGCTAACCGTGCATTCTTAACGTGGGCGGCTATAACTAAGGGTGCCAATGACATCTTAGCCCTTAACATAAATAAATCTAATTAGCTAAAATTAGAAAATACCTTTATTACTTAATTATTACTAGCTTTACCCCCCCTTTTTCATTTTTTATATATACTTTACCTAGTACTTAGTTTATATATTAACGTTATTATATTAATAAAGGTTTCTAATGTTGTATTCAGTAATACATTTATTATTATATTTAATATATTATTATTACTATTTATTTAGTATACTCTGATAAGCTTAGAGTATTTATGTATTTTATAGAGGCTATAATATTAATAATAAGGTGTTTTTCTTTTATAGTGCTAAGCTTTACAAGGTATTTATAGAATAAAATTAAGTTAGTATAAATAATTATAAGGATTTATATATACTTATATTATTTTATAGAAGTATTTGTAGTAATACTAATAGTATAGGCAATATTAGTACCTTTAACTATACTTTATAGCTTAGAAGCTAGTGTATTTTCTATAAGCATTTTACTTATTATGGAGCTATATATAATAACATTTCTATACAGTTTAAAGTTAGTATTTATATTACTTTTACTCTTTATTTTAATAATAATTATAAAGTTAGTTTAGAAGCTTAAGGTTTTATTATTAATAAAAAGTTATAAATAAACATATAAAGTGTTATAGACTAGCCTAGAGGCTACTGCGATCTAGCGTTAATAGGATACATTATTACTTTCAAGTACAAAAGGAAGAGAAAAGAGAGTTTTTATCTCTCTGTTTTTATCTTTAAGGTTTATTCTTTTAAGCCTTATGTAGGCCTATTTAAGGCTTAAAGTTCTCCCTTTATAAGTCTTACTTTATCTATGTTTAAGCCTAGGCTATTAGCTTAAATTTATTATATAGCTTTTCCTTAACCTTTACCTAAAGAGCCTAGTGTTTTTTAGGGTTTTTAGCTATTTTTTTATTTACTCTTTAAGTAACTTAATGCTATACTAAGCTAATCCTATACTTTTTTTATCAACTTCTCCTTTATACCTATTTTATAGTTTTAGCTTTTGTTTATATTATTATTAGTATTATTAGTTTATTTTTATTTTTACTTTTTAATTACTTTTTGTTTTATTTTTTTAATATTATTGTCTTTTTTCTTATTACTTTATCTTTAGTATTTTCATAAGCACCCTTATATTTATTTTTATATTTTATCCTACTTATCTCTATATATTTTAGCTAGTATCTTTAAGCTTTTATACTATATATTATATATTTTATAGGTTGTATTTGAGGTTTTTTACTTTACTTTATAATTAGTACTTTTTATATATTTTATAAAAAATGACTCTTAAAAAATAAAAGATAGAAATAGAAAATACTTTAAAAGAAATAGAAACTAAGTATAGCTTTTATAATAATTACTGTTATGGTCTAGGTCTTTGACCTAACCTTCGGCTGCGTGCGGACCGCTCGCAGCTGGCACCCACCCTAGCGTGCGACCGACCAATATAGATGTCAATTGATCAGATCTTGCCAACCTGATCAATGCGTATCCTTTTGACCTAGCTTGCGGCTGGCGCAGCTGGCAAGGGATCCGGGCGACCGGTATGACTGCGCTGACATCCGCGATGACCCAATCGGGTTAGTCCATAACAATTACTACCATAAATATAATATAACTTAATAAAGTGTAGCCTATATTTAACTGAACTAAAGTATAAATAAAATATATATATATTTCTAACTTAAATTATAAAACCTTATTATAAACTTGCCTAAAAGGCATCTGCGTTCTAGCGTTAATAGTATTATTATTAACTATAAGAGCATGAGAAAAGAATTCTAATATTACTATACTACCTCTTACTAAATATAGTTTTATAAGTAGGGCTAGCTTTAATAGTATATAACACTCCCTTTTTCTATCTTTATTATACCTTTAATAAGGATTTAAGTATTTAGCTTAAATTTATTATATAGCTTTTTTTTAAATATAATAATATTATACTTTAATAAAGTTAGCTTATATTAATACAAATAAATGAATACTTACTTAAGTTATTTTATATAATTATTTAATAAATATAAATTACTTACTCTTTTATTATACACTAAGTATATATATATATATAATTAACTAATAATAATATTATAAAGTAATTTTTTAAATTACTTAGCTAAGTATTTTACTTTATAATTATATAAACAATAAATAATAAAGTAATTCTTAAATTACTTATTATAGTATTTTAAGTATAAAAAAATACTTTTTTTTATTATTTTATTTTCTTATTTAATATTTGTTTAGCTTTTTATTTTATTTATTATATTTATTAAGCTATTTTTTTATACTTACTTCTTTGCTTTTTAAAATCTTTTATTACTTTTTTACTTTACTTTTTAAAGTTTTTATTATATTTTATACTTTATTATATTTACTTTTTTAGCTATTAAACTTTATAATATATTTTAAGGTTTATTATATAATATTTTATTTATTCTTTTTTTATTAACTTAAAGCTTTTTTATTAAATATTTATTATTATTATATTATTTGTTTAATTTTTTATACTTAAAAAAGGTTAATATTTCTTAAAATATTATATAATAGAAAGTAACTTTAATAATAAGTTATATATTTTTATTATACTTAGAACTTTAAAGATATAATATATTTTTTATTTTATATATATAGCTTATAATAGCCTTTTTAGCTATAAATTAAAGTTAAAAGATTTTTATACATAATATTACTTTTATTATTATATTTATAAATATTACTTAAAGTTAATAATGTAAAGTTTTATGTTATATTACTTTATTTATAAAATAATTATAATTACTTACTTTAATAAAATTACTTTAAAGCTATATATTTTTACTTCTAATATATTTAATAAAAAAAGTAATATATAATTTAAATACTATAGTTCTATACCTTTAAATATTATTTTTTTAATATATTAAATAATATTTATAAGCTTACTTATATTACTTTAGCTAGAAGGTTTACTTTTGTTATTATTATTATTACTTTTTAATATAAATAAAATATAAATACTTAAGGCTTTATTATACTTCAGTAAAACTAAAATAACTTTAATAAAATTATTTTATATTTTTTATATATTACTATAATATAAAATACTAATAAAAGTTAACTATTATTTAGTATACTTTTACTATTTATATAAAAGTATTTATTACTTAAACTTTTTTTTATAGCTTAATTTTAATAATACCTTTAGCTTTAATAATATTTTAAAATATATTTTAAAAAAAAGGTAATAAAAGGATATTAGAAATAAGCTTTAAATCTTTTAACTAATTTAACTATTAAGTTTATAAATATAAAAAAAAGCTTAATATAATTAAAGTTATATATTATTATTAATTAAATAAAACTGTTTCTATTACTTTATTAAATTATTATTATAAAGTAAATTACTTTATTATACTTTAAATTTAATAAAAATAGTTATATTTACTATACTGTTAAAAAGCCTTTAAGTTAGTTATATATATTTATTTTATTTAATTAATATATTTTAATACTTAGTATATTTTTATATATTCTTTACTATTAAAGTTAAGTAAAAAAATAAATGTAATTTAAAGTTATTTAATAAATAATCTCAAGATATTATTATTATTATTATTACCCTAGTTAGGCTAAGCCCAATAGCTAGTACTACTACTACTAAGACTATATAGAAAAAGCCCTAGTTTAGGGAGAAAAACCTAAATATAACTATTGTAAATTTTATAGTAAAGCTATAATTACTTTATATTAGTTCTACCTATATTAAGCGGTATATTACTAGCTAAACTTAACTAATATTATAAATAATTATATAATATAAAACTAAAGTTAAATAAAGTTAACAAAGGTATAAACGCCTTGTATTATATAGTAAGTATTCTTAAGTTGATACTATTAATAATATAAATATAAGTTATTATTATATTTATTTTAACTTAACTTAACTTTAATATATTTTTTAGTAAAGTTTATAATAAATTTATATTTTAAAAAAGTAAGTAAATTAAATTAATTATATTATATTAATATTCAGCTAAATTAATATTATAATAATAATATATTTCTAAATAAAGTATATAAGTTTACCTTTTATAAATTAAACTTAAAACTTAATTCTTAAACTTAGTTTTAATAAATTATTTATATAGTATTAAGGTAGTTTTGTATTTTCTTTAATTTATAATTATATATAAGAATATTTATATTATTTATAAAGCTTATAATAAGTATATATTATATTATTTGAAGTTTAATATATAGTAAAGTAATATAAAATAAAAAATAATAAAAGAAATAAATAACCTTTATAATACTTTTATAATTATAAATAAAGGGCTTATAAATTTATTATTAAAATTAAATTAATAATATATTTAATAATTAAAAAGTAAGTTTATATTATTATTTGTATAAGAATATTAGCTATTAAAAGTATAGAAAATAATCTTTTATAATAAATTATATTAAATATTATTAATATATTTTAATAAAGTAGTAATATAATTTTTATATAATACTATATTATATATATTAATTCTATTAAAATACTTAATATAACTTTTATTAATTTATTTATTTTATTATTTATTTATAAATTAAGTAATACTTTTCTTAACTTAGTTATAAAAATAAGTTAACTTATTATTATTACTTTTATTACTTTTTTAATAATATTAAAAAATAAAATAAAATATTAAGCCTTTATTTTTTATTACTTTATTAAGGTTTTACTTAGTTTATTAAAAATAAAAACTTTTATTTATTAAAATAAAGCTAAGTAATAATTAATATAATAATATATATTTAAGAAGTAAATAAAGGTTTTAATTAATAGTTTATTATATATTTTAAAGTAATTTATTAAATAAATATTAAGTTTAAAATTATTTTAGCTAATTAAGCTTTTAATAATAATATAAATTCTATTAATATTAGAGTAATCCTTTCTTAAAAGTATTATAATATTAAAGTAATTATTAAAGGTTTTTAATATATTATTTAATTAAGCTTAAAAAAAGAAAAAAATAATTAATTAATATAATAGCTTTTTTTACTATATTTTAATAATTATAATACTTATATCTTTATTTTAAATATAAATTAAAATTTATTATTATTTTAATAAAAATTTATTTTAAAGGTATACTTTATACTTAAAGTTTTAGAAACTTTATTAGTTAATAATTATTATTTTAATTATAAAGTATTAAGTATTATATTATTTATTACTAATAATTTACCTTTATATTTAAGCTATATTAATAATAAGTTATTAAGTTTTTTTAATATAAAATATTTATTATTATTATAATATTTTCTTAATATTTTAAGTAGCTTATTTTATATAATAGTTTTATTATAAATTTAGCTTAAAATTACTTTATAATTCTTTTAAAACTATTAAGTTTATAATAAATTAAAGCTTAGTTATTATTTCTTTTATATAATTATTAATTTTCTTTAATATATAAAGTAATAGCTTAATAAAATTATAATAAAACTATATTATTATTTTAGCTATTATAAGGGTATTATCTATATATAATTATTTAAAGTAAAGTAAATAGTTATTATATAGCTTAAGCTTAGTATTAATATAAATTATTTATAAAATATAATTAAACTTAATAAAGTTTAGTTTTTTTATAAATATTATATTTATATTATAAATAGCTTATATATAATTAATAATATTATTTTTTTTATTTTATATTTCTTAGATTACTTTACTTTATAATATTTTAGGTTTAAATAATTATTATATTATTAATATATAAAATATATTACTTTTTATTAAAATTTAGCTATAATAATTTTTAAATAAATAATATTAATTAAAATTACTTATAAATATATTATAATTTAAAAATAAAGTTATTATAAAGTTAATAAAAAGTAAAGTTTAATTAAATTTATAAATAAAAAAATATATAAAGTAAGTATAATATTTTATTAATATTATAAAGTATTAATTCTTATTTATATATATTAACTATATATTAAGCCTATATTAATAATATATATAAATTATAATTTAATTACTTTAAGTTATAAGTTAAAAGTAATTAAAGCTAAAATTAAATAATTTATTATTTATAATTTTTAGTTTTTATATTATTATTATATTAGTTTTAAATTAAGCTTTAAATATTATATATATTAAATAGGTTTTTCTTTATATATTTTAATATATAATCTTAATTATATATTTTATATAATATATTAACTTAAGCTTAGCTTATTTAATATTATAAGAATAATAAAGTATTAATTTAAAAAAGCTATTATAATAATTTATAATTACTATATTAATTTTAATTTTAATTTAAAAAAGTAAGTATATAGTTTATTAATTTATTTTACTAATAAAGCGTTTTATAATAATAAGTTATTTATATTTTATTTTTAGCTATAGCTATATACTTTTATTTAGGTATTTTCTTTTAATATAAAAGGTTTAGTAAAGGTAAAAAGCTATATTAAATATATAATATATATATAATTTTATTATTTATTTATAATATTATATATATAAAGCTATATAAAGTAAATTTGTAAGTAATTAATATAGTATTTTTATACATCTTTCAATAGTATTAAGTAAGCTTATTTACCTTTTTAATAATAATTAAATATTTAATAGCTATATTATAAAAGTAGTATATAATAAATAGCTATATAATTAAATTTAAAGCACTTAAAGTATTAATAAAAGTAAATTATATTATTATAAAGCTTAGCTTTAAATATTTTAGCTTTATAAATAATACTAATATAATATAACTTATTTACTATATTAATATTATTTGCTATTATAATTAAAAGAGACTAAATTATAATATTATATAGCTTTTATATTATAACCTTTATAAAGCCTTAGTTATTAACTATAATAATAGTTTAAAAAATATAGTTTTTTTTAGTATTATATATAATTTATAAAAAAGCTTTTAATAATAATATTAAATATATATTAATTTAGTATTACTTTTAATTTAAAAGTAATATTAACTTAAGCTATATTATTAATATAAGGTTTTAGTATATTATAAAATATAATAATAATATTATTATTATAAAGGTAGTATATTATGATAATAATATTAGTTTTTATAGCTTAATTAGTTATTATAATAGTTTCCTTAAATAAATAGTTTTATAATACTTTAGCTATTATATTACCTTTAATAATAGTTTTATAATAAATATAAAGTAATATTATTATTATTATAATATAAATTTATTAAATAAATCATTAAGTAGCTTCTCTAATAATAGTATTAACTTAGCTTAAAGCTATAGTATTCTTAATATTAATAGCGTTTTTTATTATTTTTTATATATAAGTTTAATAATGAATTTTTTTAAAAAAACAAAATAATAAATTATTAATTAAATTAAAATATTTATTAAAAAAATTATTTATTTAATTAATTATAACTTTATTATAATTTTATAAAAAATAAATTATTTATTAAATATAATTAAAAAAATACTTTATAATTATAAACTTTAATTTTATTTATATAAATAAATACAAAACTATTAAAGGAATTACTTTTAATACAAGAATTAAAAAAATAGCTTAATTATTATAAGTTATTTATATAGTTTATAAATATAAAAACTTTAAAATCTTTTAAAAATCTTTTAAAGAAGTTAACTTAATAAAAAACTATATAAATAATAAGCTAAATATTATTAATACCCTTAATATTAGCTATATTATAACCCTTATGCTATAAGCTTATTTTAAAGTTATAATACTCTTTATATATATAAAATTTATAAAAGCTTAACTTAAAATATTTATATATAAAAGTAATACTTATAAAAGCCTTTAAAACTATTTATTAAATTTATATATAATATTTATTAAAAACCTTTATATATTCCTTAAAAATATAACTAAAGTAAAATATATTAATAACTACTTTATTGATAGTATAAAGTATTAATAAATATAATATATTATTATTAATAGCTTTATAAACTTTGAAAAATATATTTAAATGAAATTTATAAAGTAACTTAAAATAAAAACTCTTAATAAAAATACATATTATTTATAAGCTATAAAGGTATTAATAAATATTTAATAAAATAATAAAGTATTATTTTAAATATTTCTTTTAAAAATAAAATAAAGTTAAAACTAAGCTTCTTAAGCTTATTTTAAAATATTTTTAAATTTATATATTTTTAATAACTTTAAATTTATTATTAAAAAGTAAATATTAAATTAAAAGGTTTTTATAAAGCTAAAATTATTTTTAGAAATAGAGCTAAAAGGTAAAAGTTATTTATAAAGAAATATTAAATAATTAAAAATAATTAAACTTAATAAAATATAAATAATAAACATTATATTTCTTTTTAATAAACTAAAAGTAATATAATTATAGCTTTTTAAATAATAAAGACTTAAATAATATTTAATATTATAAATATTAAAAAATAGGCATATTTTTTTAAATATTTAAAACTAAATTATATTATTTATAAAAATAATAAATATTTTATTAACTAATATTAATTATATTATCAAAACTTAATACCTTAAAATTTCAATTTTAATTTTATTTTAATTACTTTTAAAAAGCTATAAAGCTATATATTTTTTATAATAAATATTCTTTATAAAATAAATATTTTAATTATTAATAAAATAAAATAATATAAATAAATAAATAATAAAATTAAAATAAAGGTATTAATATAGTAAGATTATTATTTAATAGCTATAAGAGTATTATTTAATTTAAAAATAAAAACATTAATATTTTGCTTAAAAATATTAAATAGAAAAAACTAAATAAATATTAAAATAAATACTATATAAATATTTAATATTTTACATAAAGTATTTAATTATAAAAATATATTAAGTTTACTATTATATTATTAATATATAAAAACATATACTTTTAAATACTAATTAAATAAAACACTATAAGCTATAAGTTTTATTTTAAAATACAAAAACTTAGTAATACTTAATAATATAAAAGTACTTTATATTTATTAAGTATATAAAGAGAATTTATTATAAAAAAAATTATTACATTATTAATATTAGCCTTAGTATCAGTTAAGGAAATATTAAAAAATAAGAAAAATAAAATTAACTTATAAATAAAAAAAAGTAATATAATAAAACTATAACTAAATACATAAAATTAGTATTATAAGTAACTAAATAATAACTTAGCTAAAGAAGTATTATTAAAAGTATATACAAACTTTATAAATATACTTTTAAAAAAAATTTATAAACTAGGTTTTAGCTTTAAAACGTTAAATATATATAATTAAATTAATTAATAATAAAATACCTTTTTAAAGATTTATTATAACTTTATTAAAAAAAGCTAAAAGGTTTTTATAAATATTTAATAAATATATAATATAAAGATTAAATTTAATAATTAATAAGTCTTTTAAATACTTTAGTTTTATTTATATTGAAAAAAAGGGTTAACTAAGGCTATATAATAATTATTATAGCTTTAATAAAGTTATAAAGAAAAATAAAGCTTTATTATTATTAATTTAAGAAATTCTTAATTAATTAAAAAAATAATAATAAAAATTAACTTAAAAGATATATATTATTAGCTATATATTTATAAAAATAATAAAGAAAAAACAGTACTTTATTATTAATATAAGTATTTTAAATACTTTAAAAAAATTTTTAGCTTTATAAATATATTAGCTATCTTTTAGAAGTATATTAATAATATATTAAAAAAGCTTAATAATATTATTTATATTATTTATTTTAATAATATTTTAATTTATAATAATAACTTAATAATATATAAAACATATATTAGATAAATTCTATAAAAGGTTTTAAAAACTTAGCTTTATATTAATATTAATAAATATAAATTTATTACAATATATATTAGTTTTTTTAGTTTTATAATAATACTTTAAAAAATTAAAACAAAACTTAAATATACTAAAGTAATAGTTAAGTAATTATTACTTTATAGTATATTAAATATTTAATATTTTCTAAGGTTTATAGAATTTTATAAATACTTTATTTAAAAATATAATAAATTTATTATTTTACTAATAAATTTATTAAAATGTAATAATAAAAGCTTTTTATAATTAAGTAATAATAAATTAATAGTATTTAATAAACTTAAATAAAAATTCTTTAATACCTTTATTTTTATTTATTTTAACTTAAAAGTATTACTTAAATTAAAAATAAATATATTAATTTTTATTATTAAAGCTATTATAACTTAGCTATAGCTAAGTAACTAATACTTTATAGCTTATATACTATATAAACTATTTTAATTAAAATTAAAATACCACGGCTCCGCTGCGGAACACAGAAAAAGGTTGTATATAGGTTTTCCTCCCTGTTCTAGGGTTTTTCCTATATAGTTTAAGTAGCGGTGGTACTAGTATTGGGCTCACAAGCCTGACTAGTGTAATAATAATAATAATAAAATTAAAATATATAGTATTAAATAATAAGCTTTTTATTATTTAAAAGGTATTTTATATTTAAAGGTATTATTTAATTTATTTAAAGTATTTTATTTAAGTTATTATTAATTACTTAAATTATAAATACTTTATTATAAAGCTAAAGCTATTTAAATATTAAATTAATACTTTAAATAAGCTATATTTATTTAACTTTATTATAAAGTATTACTTTACTAAGCTAAATTTAATAAATAACTTATTTTATAAATTAAACTACTTCTTAAAAAAAGTAGTAATTAAAATATATATATTATATTTATTATTACTTTAAATTAAATATATTATAAATAAGTAATATAGCTATAAAATATAATTAATAGCTAATACTTTAAATATTTAAAATATAATATTTAAGCTAATAGGCTAATTAATATTATTACTTATTAGTATTAAGATATAACTTAACTATATATGAATAAAACTAAATATAAATATAATATATTTAGCTTAAGGTTTTTTATTATAAATCTAAAAATAAGCTAAATAAAAAAAACTAAAAAAAGTAAAGTAACTTAAAATAAATATAGTTTAACATTATAATAAGTTAAAATTATTGCTAATTCTTAAAGAATTAAGCTTAAGTATTAAAGTATTACTAAGAAACTAGCTTATAAGTAATAAAAATATAATAAATAAAGAAATAAGTAATTAAAATAAAAAAGTTTTAAAAAATAAAATTAAAACTTTTTCTAGCTTTATAAAATATTTAAATTAGCTTTATTTATTATATAATAAACCTTTACTTAAAGGACTTATATATAATATAAATATAGTAAGTAAAAGAATAAATAATTAAAATAAAAAAGTTTTAAAAAATATAACTAAATTTTTTTTTAATTTTATAAAGTATTTAAATTAGCTTTATTTATTTAATAATAAACTTTTATTTAAAAAACATGTTATGCCTGACTCAATGTGTGTGGAAATTCCAATCTAAATATTATATACACCCTTATTCTAATTTATTATTTAATTAAAGAAGAGTAGTTATTAGAATAAATTAAATATTTATATATTAATAGTGTGTTATAAAAAGGAAGGTATTAGGGAATAGAGAATATTCTTTTAGAATTTAATAAGGAATTATTTTAAGTAAAAAGAAAAAAAAATAAGTTTTAGTTTAATAATACTATTAGTTTTACTTTTTAATTAAAAAAAGAATTTAAATTATATTTATTTTACTTAATTACCTTTAATTTCTATATAATTAATAAAATATTTTAAAACTTTTATTAAGTAATTACTTAAAAGCTAATATAGTTAAAATATTTTAAATATAAACCTATAGTTAAAGAGAATTTTTATTATAAAAATAAAGTTTAACTAAGAAATATATTAAAATAAAAACTATATTTAAAGAATAAGTAATTTAATAATAAATTTAATAGTTAAAAGAGATTTAATATTTATATATATATAAATAAAAATTAAAGAATACTTTATTAAATTAATTAGAAATTAAATTTTATTTTTATTATTTTTATTATTTATTAAATAATTTATACTTTAATAGTAATAAAAAAATATAAGTTAATAATATTATTAAATTAAAACTAAATACTACTTTATAAAAGTAAAAAAATTAAATTAATAACTTATATTAAGCTATTAATAGTATATTAAAATATTATTAATAAAATTATTAAAAAATTATTTTTACTTATAATTATATAAAACTTAATTACTATTTATATTAAAACTAATTTATAAAAAAAGATTTAAAAAAAAAGAAATTATAAAAAAATAATAAAAAAGAATTCTTAAAATAAACCCTAACCTTAATTAAGGATTTTAAAAATAAGAAAGTTAAATTAATATAATAATAAGAATTTATTAAATAAAAAAAAGGATAATCTTTAAAAGATTTTTATATTTATTTTAATTTTTTTAAAAAGTATTTCTTTAAAGAATATAAATAATAAAAAGCTTTATAATTCTTTATAAAACTAAAAAAATCCCTTTATTATTATATTAAAATACTTACTTTAAAAATTCTAAAGATTTAAAAAAAAATTATAAAATTAGCTACTTAATATTAAAAAGCTTTTAAATTTAAAAATTAATAAAAAAAAGAAGCTAAATCTATACTTTTAAGTAATTTTAATTTAAAGAAACCTTAAATTAATTATTTTAGGAAAAAATAAAATTTAAAAAAAGCTACTATTTTTTAAAATAAATTTATTAAAAATAATTAAAAATTCTACTAAAATAATAATGAAAAAGTTATTTATTATAAATATAATAAAAAGGGATATATTAAACTTTAATATTTAAAAAAACTTAATTTTACTAAAGTTACTAATATTAAAATAAAAAAAAACTTTAAAAAAATATAATAAAAAAAAAGAGTAAAAATTAAGTATAATATTTAATACTTAACTAACTACTTTTTAAAGGTATTATTTTATTTTAAAATAAATATTATTTTATAAAGTAAAGAATTAAAAATAATATATATAAACTTAAATCCTTATATTAAAGCTAATATTATTAGCTTTATATTAATAAAAAAATAAGAATTAAAAAGAATTTAAAATACTTTTATTTTAATTATAGCTACTAATAGCTAACTTATTTTTAGTTTTAATATATAAGCTTTATTTTAATACTTAGTTAATTTATATAAAATATAATAAACTATTACTTAGTATTATATAAAAATTAAATTATAAAAAAATATAGTTTTACTAAAAATACTTATATTAAAAGATTTAAATATATTTCTTTAACTAACTATATATATATAATAGTTTAATTTAAACCTTAATAAATTAAAGTTATTAAATATTAAATATTTTTATAAAGAAGTAGTTTAGTTACCTTTTATATATATTTTAATTATAAATTAAAAACCTTTACTATTTAAACTAAAAAATAATAATATTTAAACCTTATTTATAATCTTTAAAGAACTTAAAGATTATAAATAAATATTTTAAATTAAATTAATAAAAATTTATTTATTTATTAAAATATAAATTATATTATTAATTTTAAACTAAAAAAATCTTTATTATATAAATTTATTTACTTATTATTTTTAGCTAAACTTAAAGTATTATAAGCTTATTAAAATAAAAATTTAGAACTTAGTTATATTTAAGCCTTTAAAAGTTTTATTAATATATTAATTTTATTTATATTAAAAAAGAATAGTTTATTATAATTATATATAAATTATTATAAACTAAATAATATTATTATTAAGAATTATTATTTATTACTACTTATTTTAAAAATTTTAAACTATATTTTAAGCACTAAATAGTTTTTAAAGCTTAATATTAAAAAAATATATTATTATATTTAAATTACTTAAGAAAATAAATAAAAAACTATTTTTTATACTTATTATAAGTATTATAAATATTTAGTTATACTCTTTAAATTAACTAATATACTTATTACTTTTTAATACTATATTAATTAAACCCTTTAAGGTTTTAATAATATTATATATATTATTTATTTAAATAATATTTTAATTTTTTTAAAAACTTATAAAAAATATACTAAGTATTTAAAGTAAGTTTTAAACTAACTTAAAACTATAAATTTATTTATATATTTAAATAAATATAAATTTTATTAATAATTAGTTAAATTCTTAAGTTTTATTTTTATTAATAAAGGAGTTTAAATAAACTTAAAGTAAGTTAAAACTATTATTTATTAGCCTAAATCTAAAATTTTTTAAAATATTTAAGTCTTTTTAGAATTTTATAATTTTTATTAATAATTTATTTATAAATATTTTATTATTATATCTTTATTAACTACTCTTTTAAAAAAAAGCTAAAATAAGAAAAAACTAAAATTAATATAATTAAAAAAAGAGAAATAATATATATATTAAACCTTTAAAAATGCTTTTACTTAAGCTTTTTTATTATTTTATATTAATTTTAAACTTTTTATTTAAATTAAAATAAATATATTAAAATTTATTATTACTAGTATTTTATTATAAATAAATTTAGTAAGTAATTACTACTTTATAATATTTTAATCTTAAAAATTATAACTAGTTAAAACTTCATATAATATACTAAACTAAGAAATATTAGTTATTATTAAATTATTTTATTATTAAAGATATTATATAAAGGGAGTATTTATAAAAATTAAAGTATTAACTAACTATTTTAACCTTTAATTCTTTATAAAAACCTTTAAATTAAATAATTAATAATTTTATTAGTATATTTTTCTTACTTTTTATAATTTTATTATTTAATATTAAAAGGGAATAACTAATTTTACTAATACTTTTTTATAATAGCTAAATTATATAATATAAGAAATAGAAAATATTAATAAATTAATATTAGAATTATATAGTAAAGTAGTATAACTTAATATTATTATTATATTAAAATTTATAAAAATAAAAATCTATATAAAAATTAATACTCTTTATAGTAAAAGCCTAATAAAGAATATAAAATTATTACTTTATTTTAATTTAATTAAAATTAAATTATTAAAAGGGATAAAATCTTTTTATAATTTTAGTAATTTAAAATTATTACTAAATTTAATTAAAAGAGTTTAAAATTTAAATATATAGACTTAAAACTAATTAAAGTAAGTCTATAGCTACTAAGATTTATAATAATTTATAAATAAAAATAGAATTTTAAGATATTAAAATTAAGTATTTATTTTAAATTTAGAAGTATTTAAATTAATTCTTTTTTAAATATACTATAATAATTTATTAATAGGATATTTTAATATAAAAAAAATAGTAAAACTCTTTAAATAGAAATTTTTCTAAATAAATATATACTTAAATATTAAAGATTATATTAAATCCTATACTATTTACTAAAAAGTTATAATAAAATAATATAAGCTATATAAATAATTAAAACATTTACTAATTTTTAATAAACCTTAAATAGAAATCTTAATAAATTTTATTATAAGTTTATTAAAAATAATTAAAAGAAATAACTTATTAATTCTATTTTTATTATTATAAATAAATATACTAAATATATTATATTTCTTTTAATATTATATTTAATTACTACTACTAAACTTACTAAATTATTTTATAATAAAATTAAGCTAGTCTTTAATATATTAAATAGTATTATATTTAACTAAGGCAGTGTTTTTATTAATTAATTTTAATTAGAATTATACTTTATTTTTAAGGTAATATACTAATTATTAATAGCTTTTTACTCTTAAATAAATAAATAAATAAAAAAAATAAACTAAATATTAAAATATTACTTATATATATTTATTACTAAATTAAAATATATATAATTATTATTACTTAAATATACCTAATTTATATATAATAATTCTAAAAATATAATTATTAATACCTTACTAAATATAGCTTTATTTAGTTATAATTCTAAGTTTTATATAATTAAGGATAATTTATTATAAAAGGAAGTACTTAAAGCTAAAAAGTAAGTATAAAAACTAAATATATTAAAAAGTAAATTAAAAATATACTAAATATAAATTAATAAATTATAAACTAAATATTATAATTAAAAATATTAAAAAATAATCTTTTAAAGGGGGGATTTTATACTATTAAGTATAAAAAACTTATAATTTAAGTAAAGAAAATAAAAACTATTTTTTAAATTTATTAAGCTATTTTAGACTTTAAATAAAATTAAAAAATAAGTATACTAATTAGTATTACTAAACTAATTATCCTAAATATATAATGTATTCTATATTAGTTTACTTAAAAAATAAACCTTTAGAAATAAAAAAAAAGAATAAATTTTACTTATTTTTAATTTAAATAATAACTCTAAGAAATAGAAAGTTAATTAAATTAAATTATATTATTTTCTTTAAAGGGAATTATATTACTTAGTTAAATAAAAAGAATAACTATTTAAATATAATTAGTAGCTAAATACTAATACACTATAGAATATAAACTAATTAATAAATAAATACTATATATCTTTATTTAAATTTAAAAGAAATAGGATTTATAAAGGACTTTAGAAATATAGTAAACTATATAAATATCCTTTAAAATAACCTTAAAAAATCCTTATAAAAATAACTACTATTTATATTTACTAAGTATTTATTTTATATTCTTTTTATAGAATTTATTTTTATTTTTTATATAAAAAAAAAGAAAATAAAATTATTATAATAAAATATTTATTTATTATTATTTTAATTATATAAAATTTAATACTTAATTTTTTTAATTCTTTAAAGTTTTAGTAAAAATTCCTTTAAAAGTTATAAAGAAATTAATATTCTTTATTTCCTTATTTAATATAGCTATAAATTTAATAAAAATTAAAACTATTATTTAATATATCCTTAAATAATAGTTATTATTACTATTAAGGTATAGTATATAATTATATTAAAATTCTATTTAATTCTTAATTAATTAATATATTAATATTAGCTAAAGCTTTATTTTAAATTAAAAAAAAGAGAATAAAAAACTTATAAGTTTTTTAAGTATTATAAATAAAGCATTATAAAAAGCTTAGGCAGTAAATACTTTAATATTATATTTATTAATATTTTCTCAAGATTTTATACTAAATTAATACTATATTTTATTTTATTAAAAAAAAAAAAGAATTCTATTCCTTACTTTTAATTATTTTTAATAGAATTAAAGACTATTTTTATAGTAATAATTTAAAATAAACTATATAAATATAGAAAAAAGGTTATAAAAATACTTTTATATTTTAATTTTAAATACTAAAAATTCTTTATTAGCTAAATATATTAATTTACTTATAAATAAGTATACTTTAATAAAATTATTATAATATATTAGTAATAATTTTAGTACTTAAGTAAATTATTAATATATTTTTTTAATTTTAATACTAATACTTACTTTATAATAAAAGAATATAGCTAAAGTATAATAATAATATTTTATACTATTAAGAATATTTTTATAAAAAGTTAATAAAAAGGTAAATTATTTTTTTTTTACTATAATTTCTAAAGTAATAAATATTATTTTTAAATATTAAATATATTTATTAACTTAAATAGTAATAATAGTATCTTTTAGTATTATTTTAGCTTAATTTTATATAAATTTACTTAACTTAATATAAATATAAAAATAAGTAAAAGTTATAGTTAATTATAACTTTTTTTTTTTAAAGTTATAAAAATAATTAAAATTTTAAAGGATTTAAATATTAATTTACTAAGTTAAATTTACTTTATAGCTTTTTTTACTAATTTTTTTAGTTAACTTTCCTTATATTTATT